>JAGVSQ010002901.1:0-23193 GCA_022683975.1 Rhyacophila evoluta | reverse complement strand
GCGACCCGGGTTTCGCCTTTCGGCATCTTCAGGCTACATTATATGTGGGCGGTATTTTATAATATTTTTACAATTCAGCCAATCGTCCGACGCGTTAAGCATACCTTCAGACCATTTTGAGTTTGAATATGTAAATCAGTAAATTGGGGCCTCTGGTGCCGAAGTGTGGGCATTTAACATTCCGGCAATAGGTATAAAAATAAATAGCCACTTATTAGACATACAAGCGCAGAGTAGACTTTAAATATTTATTGTATATACCCCCCTTATCGTTTGTGTTTTACCCGCCACTGAGCCTCTCCCTTTTTAAAAACGCAAAGCTAATACTACAGATAAATCCAGAAGATATTTTTGGGTTAGTGGGTCATTTTGGCGTTACCTCACAAAAGAGTTGGCGAATTGGGCGTTCCCTTCCCTCCTTTGTCTCTGTCAATGTGGTCAAAGAGTCGATTTTTATGCAAAATTTATTTGTATGCGAATAGTTACTTTTATGTCATTTATGTTCTTTAACACACTAACATTTTTTTACATCGAAAGAGTACTATGGTGAACTAAAAAGTAACTTTAGGTATAGTTCCTTATGTTTTTGTAATTTAAGTATATTTTGATAAGCAATGTATTTTTCAAATTGATGATATCTGAAGCATTTTATTATTGATATTAATTGAATTAATTACCTCAATTATTGAACTAACAATGCATATTACTCATAACAAACTGATTAGCTAAATTCAAACTAATGATGGTGAATATATAATTTAAAAAAATCACTATATCGAAAAAATTAAAAGATAAAACAAAAGATGAAAAATAAAAACCTAATTGATACACTGCTAAAAATATACTCGCCAAGGTCATACAAAAATGACAGTTGTTCATAAAATTGTTTTATTAGTGATATTTCGCCTTGTCTTTATTTATTTTTAGCTTCAGCACCATTTTTAAAGCTTAAATAGGAGTAAAAGAATCGCTTTGCTGCAGAACGACTAAAATAGGATTCATAAAATTAGTCTTAAATTATTGTCTAATTATAATTAATTATGATATTTTTTTTATATCACGTTCGCTCCGAAAGTAGAGCATATGGATATACCCAGTGTGAAGATATCTGCCCCGAAAGTGGAGTATATGGATCTCCGTAATGTTAATATACGATTGTTTTTACGAGTATTGTTTGTTGAATAATTTCTCAATGCAAGCGATATCCTGTTCTACATATTTTTTTTTGATCCGACAGATGCGTGAATTGAGCACGCATTTTCCAAATTGCAAACGCACTCTCTAACCTCTACGTTACCGGGAAGTGATATTTTCGAAGGTTGATAACTGGAATATCATCTATAAGAAAGGTGTGAGTTAACTTTCACCAATGAAATTAAAAAATATTTGTTTTAAATTTAGTAAAAAGTATTAAAAAAACATAGTTCATAATTTTATTATTTTATTTATAATTGAATTGATTTTGGTAATCCAAATTGAAAATGTATTTTGATCTTGATACATAGCTTCTGTATGAAGTCTATGTCTAACCGATAACAATTTCTGTACATTTCACTCAATGAAATGATTTTCCTTTGTAACTTTTACGCTATAATTCATAGTTGATTTGTACAGGTGGCAGCACGTTTGATTAATTATTTGATATACTCACAGTATGTAGGATGCAGTCATTATCAAATCCAGCTATCTAATACCGAAAATATTTCACCAACGTCTGATTTGATACTTCACAACTATATATTAATATCATCCATTGGTTGTCTAGGCCTAAGGTATATTTTAATACGAATCTGTTTTCTATTATAATTATAATTTAAAGTAAAACTTATTAAAAAAAATGTAGAATGCTCACATACTAAAATAATAATTTATTTCAAGATAATGAAGGTTATACGTTACTAGACTTGACGATCAATACGAATCAATAATAAAATGAAATATTTTAACTTGTGCGTAATTTAATTGGATTTTTAGGTTATATATCGTTGTTTTAGATGCAAAAAGGGCAGTAGAAATAATTTGTATTTGTAATTAATTCAATACATACGACATCTGAAAACTATATCAAGTTTAGTCACGGAATTCGAATAAGCCATAAAAAATGTATAAAATGACAGTCATTAACTACTATAAGGGTGTTGATTTTGACATAGTCAATCGAAAGCTCTGGAAACAATGTTGGAAACAGTCTCCATGTTTTGTCAAAATAATAGATATATTATCGTGTAGAGCTGAAAATACTTCATATGGTAGCAAAATACTTTTGAGACAAATAAGGCTCCAATATGTATATTTTTGAAAAATTCACATCGAATTTGAAAAAAATGGCGACAGAAATTGAATCCAATATGGCGTTCAATACTTTGATTGGACGATTTATATATATCGGACGTGCTACGCATAGTTATAATTGAAGAAGTAATATTTCACAAAAGGATATAAAGTATATTAAAATAGTACGACAATACTAATAAGAACATTCAAAATTACCTCTTTCAAAAGTTTTACACGTAAAAAATGAAATAAAATTTTTCAATTGGTTGGCCAGTATTTTAAAATTATAGAAATTGCCGCTTTTGCTTATAATTATATAGTATTTGCAGAACATATTTAGCGACGTGATCTGGAATGATGCAAGAACACTGGCGGACAACAGAGATTCTTGTAAGTGTATGTGGTATCCATATGCTCCGTTTATGGAAGAGATATAGAAGAAGAAAAATACGGTTGTAGATGTCAGTTATTTATTATAAATCAATTCATCTGTACATTCGAAGCAAAAACAAATAAATACGAAATCAGTCCGGCAAAATGAACGATCCTGAAACAAATTTTCCTTCGCTTCACAGTCTGAAAAAGATCCGAGAAAAGCGCTCACGTGGAAATAATGAGGGACAAGATGAAATTCAATTGCGGTGTAAGGTTTACAATGATTAGTGGAGATTCTCCTTTGATTTCAAGTCAAGGTGACTTTTGAAAAAAACAGAGGTTATCCGATTGAAATAGTACCACTTTGATTTTTATTTGCTTAATTTAACTTGTTTTAGATTTACTTCGTTATTATCAACACCGATATTTAATTTCGTCTTATGAATTTGATAACTGTCTTAATTGAAGTTTTAAACTCTTTGGCTTTAAATCAAATTTGAAGCAATTTGAAAAGTATTCTTAATTACTAAAACCTATTTTTTATTTTTATCATTTTTGAAAACTAAGATAAATGGTTGAATCGTTTATTGAATAATATAATTCTTTGATTTAAGCATTAAATATAAAGAATAATTTTATTTTATTTATTTGTTTATTTCATACACGTTGTAATATTACTAATTATAAGTTTAATACATTAACAACACGATATACAAATGGTTATAACAAAGATATAAAAAACATATTAAAATATAAAAAAAATAAAGAAAGAATTAAATATATATATAACAGGAAAAAGAGATAATGTATATAACAGCAACCATCTAAGCTTGCTCTCACCTAGGTGGAAGATATCAATATCTGAAGCAACATCGTTAATCATCACTATTGCTCTCCGCATTGGCATGACTACTGGCAAGATAGTCCTGCATATAAGAATGTAATACAGCTGATGTTCCCAATTTCTCAGCTAGTTGTCAGGGACATACATACCAACATTAATTAGCAAAAGCGGCAGAGTTATCAATCAGACCACGCATAAGTCGAAAAAAATGGGTCGCCAAATACATATTCCTCCTCAGTTTTAAGCTACAATAAGAAACCACACCCAAAATGAAATCAGTTGGATAAAGCCATTGATAGTACCTATACACCCGCAAGTACAGAAGTCTCAGATTTCTTCTGAACCCTCTCCACCATAAGGTCGTATTTCAAATGATTCGGGGCCCAAACAACCAATCCACTCTCTAGCCTGCTTTGAGCTCAATCATCAATTATTAATTGTATAATATAATAGTATATTTGGATGATGGCAAATACAATTATTGAGGCATATGCTGCATATGTATTTTCATGTTGTGACGATTTGTCAAAGTAGTTTATTTTTCACGAAGATTTATTATGGACTATCACCCTATACATTGATAACGATTAAAATTATTAAACTATCAATAATTAGATTGAATTGAACGCTCATACAATGAACAATGATAAATGATTTTTGATGCTGTAAATTAAATAAATGGAAAAATGCCATTGGATGAAAATCATCTGGATTCTAGACATTATACATTGACTTATCCGTTTATTATCCCTTGTTCAAAAACTGTCCACCTATTAGGTTATTTTGAGGTCAGTGGAGGTTAGATTAGGCGAATTAAGTAAACATGATTCTGTTTTTATGTTTTTTGTTATGACGTGAGATTATTTTAAATGGGGAGTTGTCTAGATCAGGGGTTTTCAAGCTAAAACTACAATATCTTCGTATGATAAACTAGTTAAGTCTGGCCTTTGGGACTAAGTGAAGAATTCTAAAGCTAGCTAGAAGGAAGCTAAAAAGTTTGGAGATCCCTGGTCTAGACGGTAACTATAATATATTAAATACTTAATTATGGAGTGTAAATTATTTGGTGATTAGCTTATTCTAGTCCTAATCTTCAATAAATATTGACTGTAGAAAGGATAAAGATATAACCCTCAGTTTTTACAAATTTGCCTTTTTTGATAATCACAAAGTATAATTTACAATTTAATACACGTTACATCAAAAGAATATGAGCTACATATGCCAGACAAGTATCAAAAATTTCCGATTAAGAAAAAGGACTACCACCACAACAATTTTATTGATTTTTCTTAAATAACTTATACAACTAATAAATGGTTGAGTAAATAAAATATCAGTTTAAGTCTTCGAGCATTTACGGTTGTGAATATTCATATGAAACTTTAACGTTTTTTGTACTTTCTGAGAAATATGTTCTGTGTGGATTACGTTCTTCTTCCTGTCTACGTTTAATATTCTTAGCCTTTTCCCATCCATATAGCTTATTTTGTTTCTTTAATGAAAGCATGCGGTTGAAATATACTTAAAAAATGAATGACATAAACTGTATGATAAAAAATATGATCATCTATATTGCTGCGCCACAAAAGAGGCATCATTATTCGCATACGTTGATTAGAAGTGAAAGCTTTTCTCCCCAGAAACACGCGGCCTGTGGGGCAAGGGTGGAAAGCTCTATGGGGTTGCGTTAATTTTGATGAATGTGATCTGCTCTAAGCCAGCGATGTGCCTCACGTGTGTTTGCTACCGATTGATTATCTAAAGTACTGAGGCAGTGAGGGCTATGACGGAAAATAATATACATCGGAGTAATGTTTTTATTTAATCATTTTCACTCCGAAATAGGTAAAACATAATTAATGATTTATCTTTTTAAGTATTTTTTATCAGAATTTTCCATTAGAAACAATATGGGCTAATTATATATTTGTAGTAATATAGCAATAATACAGATATTTTATCGGATTTTTTAAATACCACGTTCGTTCTCAAAGTGGAGCACATGGATCTACACAGAGTAAAGAATCCAATCCGAAAGTGGAGTATATGGATCTCCGTTTGATTGACAAATTGACAGATTATTTTTCACGAGAATTGTTTGTCAGACAATTTCTCAACCAAATAGGCATCCAGTCGTGCATTTTTGGATTATTTAAATCTGACAGATGTGGGAATCGAACCCGCATTACCCGTATTGCTAGGCGCGCACGCCTCTAATTACGCTACCGGAGAGATTATTATTGTTGATTCATTTCAAAAATTATCATATTCTATCAAAGATTGTGACACTATTTTATTTCCCTTATCATTTTGGCGTAAACGTCTTAACAAATCTTTGTTAAGTATTTTTCACTTCGATTATTTTTCAACCTATCACTTCAATGCGCATTGATAATATAATAGATAACTTGAATCAAATATGAGGAAAATTTATTTTTGATTGGTACATATGCAAACTGTATTAATCAATTAAGTCATTTTTGTAAATTGAGTGTATTGACTGAGTGCACTTGAAGTGAAGTGAGCTGAGTCATAAATGGTAAAGCTTGTTGATTATAGCTACTCAAGCCATTCGAAACTAGACTATGATTGTTCTGAGCACATTTTTATTTTAAGAAAAAAATATTTTTCCAATGTGTATTTATTTTGCTCACTTCACTTTTATGATAATTTTAAACATGCAGAACATCATTAAGTATCTCATATTTTATTAAATATTAGTTGGCTCATTTCACTTTTCAAGGGCTCAATTACTGATGAAGGCGATGTAGAAACAAATATTTATTTATGTTCAATATTGTGATTTCGATTTCATAAATGAATTATTCAAAAATCTTTAGAAGAAAAAATATTTTAATACGTATAGAGAAAGAATAAAACTTTTCTATTTTCACAAAAAGAGAAATCACTCATTTTCACATGGGCGTCGTGTTCATTCCAATACATTATATTTCTTTGGCATCGGAAGTGAAATGAAATAGGCTCGATATCCGGTGGTACGACGTGAGACTGTGGGATTAATTAGGCGGGCACCGGAAGGCGCCGCTCAGTCGACGCACTCTAACGAAAAACAACGCCGCGACGCTCCGTCGTTGGTTGCCATAATGCCACGTCCGGACCGCGTCGACGCCTGTCATGCGAAATTTGATAATTTTACACAGTTTAATTTGAATACTGGACTCATTGAAATCATTACAATGTTCCGTAACATTGTTTGGTCAATTTGACAATAGTAACGACAGTAGTTTTTTCATCACTAAAAATGTATGCTGATATTTCATTACTTTGGCATTTCCTTTGTCATTAATATTTCATAAAAGTATTGTATAACAAAATTTATGAAAAAATAGAAGCTTATTTATTTTATATAGTATTAATCGGTTAAGGTAACGATTTTTCAAGCTCAATACAAAGCTGTAAATAATATTTTTATGGCCTGTTTTTATATTTTAAATCTGCAGGTACCATCGTATTCAAATTTTTTATTCTGTTTCATCAAAATTTTATTTCCATTTTATCATTTATTGTTTCAAGTAGTGGTTTCCAACCTGGGAGGTGCGCACTATCGCCAGGAAAGGTGTCAAATTTTAATAAAGTTTAAGCTATGATTTTATAGGTAGAAGGTAAGAAGGCATGGTTTTATTTTTTGGAGAGGCGTAATAACATAAAGATTTGAGTCGTCGGTTTATAGTGAAACAAGTGTCGGATTTTAAGATGTAATTGTGCGATATTTAAATGAATTTTTTAGTAACAGGATATGAAAAATAAGGTAAATTGACAAATTATATAATATACTGGCGTTTCCTATGAATTTTTTGTAAGAAACGTTTTGATATAGTTCATTTGAACTTATCTCAGGTACCATAACTTGATACTAAACAGTAGCACTGAAAAATAAACACATGTCATTTTTACTTAAAACTGTTAAAAGACAGATACAATTTTAGAAACTCAACATATAAGAGAATATGTTAGAAAAAAAATCAAACAACCAAAATACAGTCATCTGAAGGAAATTTCTGATATACAAAGATAACGCGAAGAATCATGCACACTGTACATATCAATAAAAGTATTAAAAAGCAATTATTGGGCTATTTTAAAGTTTTTTTGTAATATACGATTGAACAAAGGATATAAATATGGTTTTAAAATAATAATGTACAGATTTTTTGTATAATTTAACGTATTCGCACGTTCTGACGCGTAGGTGCGTCAGCAAACTAATTATCCAGAGAAAGTTTTTAATAGATTCATTGTTTTACTAATACAATGGGATAGCACTACAATATTTGTTAAACCTATTGTGTATCAACGTATACAAATTTGTATAAATCTATTGACGATACTAATTTAAAAAAAACTCATTTCTCAAAAAAACTCACTTCCTAAGTGAAGTAAAATTTCGAATGGCTTATGCACGAAAGGGTCAATAATTTATCAATGTATTTTAGAAAAATATGTATAAGACTAGGAACAAAACGGAATGAAGAAGTTTGAAAACTGTCGAAAGGACTAATTTATATTTAAAACCTGCAGTATTTATTATCCTGGATGGTAAATATAAATTTTCATTAGGGAAAAATATGTTTTGAATATTACGAGGATTGTATCCTTTTTCGTATTCACGATTTAATTGTAGAACGACGTATGCTATATACGATGTTTTGATGTCTGCTAAACATCAATATTGAATAATGAACAAAAAATAAAAATAAGGCGCAAAAAGTATGCCGACCTACTTTATATGACTATAATGTATTGTGAACTCCAGCCGGATGTAGAAAAAAAACCGCCAGTAGCACAAAAGATTTTTTGTTTGAGATATTCTATCATGGGAAATTTTTGCCAATGTTTACGTTTGTTCAGACATATAACGCCAATTTATTTTATTTCCAAAACTGTGTGTATATTTAAAAATAATAATTTTAAGTTATATAAAAACGATAAATTTTTCAAAAATCTTATAATTGAATAAAACATTTCATTTCACTGTCCCTAAATTAGATAACTATAATTCACGTACCCCAGAAGACTTATTAAATTTGTCAAAAAAAACTGACGAATTTCAGATAACATTCAATGATTTTTATTTAGCGAGCAAAAAAATGAGCCCTCCCCCACAAAAGATCTACGGCTCCTGAAGGGGGAGCAACCCACAGTTTGGCAAGCATCAACATAAAAACAGCATAAAAAAGAATTCAAGAGTCTTTCAAACTCCAAAATAAAACAGAAAATATCTCACGTATTATAGTATGACATATCCTATTATGGTGCATATATGGAGATTAGATATCCAGGTAAATATGATATTTTTTTATTCAATTTATTATCATTTATCTTATTTAGAATACTTATTTCAAAAAATATCGTGTTGATTGAAGCTAAGTAAAGCTATGTATTAAAGTTTTTAATGAATTCAAAATGTTATGCGTTATTAAGTTTCATCGATTACTATTGCCATTACG
Source organism: Rhyacophila evoluta (assembly GCA_022683975.1). NCBI lineage: Eukaryota > Metazoa > Arthropoda > Insecta > Trichoptera > Rhyacophilidae > Rhyacophila > Rhyacophila evoluta. The sequence continues at coordinate 14,229 of JAGVSQ010002901.1, read as the reverse complement.
AAAAATTGCCTTTTAAGCTACTTATTCTAGAAAAGTCAAATTAGACTAAGTGAATTTCATTCGTCATGAGTAAATCATGATATTTCTACGAAAAAATCACTGCAATTATTAAATATTAATTAAAATAAAATATTTACATTAACAAAGTGTACAAGTATGTCTAATTTTTTTCGACGTAATTAATATTATCACAGAAAACCAGTCGGTAAACTTCCTTCCCGTTTGCGTTCATATAAACATTTTATTTTAAAATACCTAAGGGCAATGTAGCCTTGTAAATATTTGAATTAATTACGAATCTGAAATTTTCAGTTAAGCAAGCGAAAAGTTAATCAACTTACGAAATTGGGGTCGGGTAAAATTGTTTTAAAATGATGATGTAAACATACTTTATACCACAGTCTATCGGTGGATCTTGTAATTACATCTTAATCAACACCTATGAAGACATACATGGCGATAATGATGACGTTTAAAAATATGAACGTTACGATATACAAAATTTTAAAAATTAGGAACATAAATTTTTTATTTTATTTTCTCAGCGTTCATTTGAAAAGCATTAAACTTATCTTTGAATGACTAACCACTATCTCTATTTAAGCAAAAATAAATAATTAATATCTTCCTGATGTTGGAACCCATATATTTACCAAGCAAAATAAAAAGCTCGAGTGCTTTCTAAGCTTTAAGGAAAAACACCAAAACCTAATCTAATATAACCTGTCCATGTTAATTATTAAAAAATATATTAACTACCATTAAGTTAAATTTTTTTACTAAAACTGGACCACTTTATTTCATTAAATTATTTTAAGGTTCCACCTGAGTGAGAATGAGCTTAGTTTTAATAATTTTATCAATTTACCTTCTTTATTTTATTTCCCGAGATTGTCTATTTACTTTTATTTCATTCGTTTTTTAAATGTTTATTGATACTCTTTTGACATTTTTTACAATTTGTATTTACTTTGAAAATACTTTGCATGAAATAATATGTATTACCTGTAAAACAAACATTTAACAAATAATAAACATTCATTTTTCGTTTTATATTTACTATTTTGTTTCTTAATTTTATGCACACATTTATATTTACCATCTAATTATAATATAAATAATGATATGAAATATTGTTATTAATTTATAAATATCTTTATAGATATTATTAATCACGCGATAACTTTCAAGAAAGAAAAATTATCATACTAATGTGATTATTCTTTTATTAATAATGAAAAATTTATGATATAATTTTTCTTAGCCTTTCTGAGAGTGGGTATAATTAACATATTTTTTCTATGGAATTAGTAGAAAGAGTATTAAAATTTCATTGATACTTACTACTCGGAGCTTTGTGGCTGGAGTCCAAAATATATTTTTGTTATTTTAAAAATAGTCCTTGCTAAACTCAGCGTCGTAAATTTTGGAATTATTTTCACTGCCAAAATATTATTTTATGCCAACTTCTATTGTCATTGCAATCATTATATGTTATATATACGAGTTGTTACAACTGGTCACTTGAATAATTTTTAGAGTGATAATTATTGGAGAGTTGCGCACCGTATAGAACTTATGTTACACTTTTAAAGTGGACATGGATAAATATGTATTTGGCGAGGCATTTTTTTCGGCTAAGGCCGCGGGCACGATAGATGTTGCGACGAAAGATCGACGACGACAAAGCCACAAGCACAATGATGGAAAATAGCTATAAATATATGAGTGAGCTAGTAAGCGAGTTGTTGTGGCTGACGCGCTATCGGACTTGCTCACACACCTATTTATAGCTATGTTGCATCTCTGTCACGGTCGCTTTGACGCTGCGTGGTCTAATCGAGAATTTTACTATTCTGACTAATATTAGACTGTACGTCGCTTACAAATACTTGAGACTTTTACTATATATTTATTGTATTATATTATAATAAGAAACATTTTGTAATAAATTTGTAAACCACTCAAGATGGATGATATCTAAAATAAGAGCTTTCAGTATTGGACCATACATTGTTTGATACACATCCGAAAATTGAACATGTGGATCTCAATAGTGTGAATCTGCATCAGAATCAGAATTATCTCTGTATTATTAAGTTTTATGTAGACAGATTTTTTCACGAGAATTGATTGTCAGTCAATTGCTCAACCTATTCGGCATCCAGTCCTAAATCTTTGCATTTAAAAAACCCGCTGCTGTCAGATTCACAACTTTATTCAGCTCTAAAGCGCGCATGCCAACCTTGTGGCTACTGGAGAGTCATTTGGATATTATACATACATAGTTGTTTTGGTATGTTTTTACATCTGGTGGCCTAGCAGTGAACTTGCGTGGTTTGTTTTTAAGTTACAGGTTACAATGCCATAGCTAAAGAAAGATTTTTTGTGTTAAACGGTTGCCTGGCAATTAATCGTTACTCATTCACGTCCACCTTATGAGAAGCCATGGTAATATTTAATGGAAGGGATCCATATTGTTTTAAAGATTGGTTGGCTTTGTTGGATTTTTTTATGTTTTCTTTTATCTTTCATCTTGTCATTTGGAGCTCATGGCTTAGATAGGGAAACGTTGCATCAAATGGGGGTTATAAGGTCTATTTATTTATCTATTTTTAATTATTATGCTGTCACATCGCAATCAACGTGGTACTAATATTTACATGATTATTTCAAAACTAAGAATAGATTGTTTTGAGAGCTTTTTATTAGTAAGGTTTCAAGTGACATAGTTATAATAATTAAATGACTACCGTGACACTACCAAAATACGAAAATATATGTGTTTAATACTTGCACATCTTATTATCAACTTGAGTATATAGAAAGCATCTTACTCAAATAAATTTTAAAATAAAGCTCGTTTAAAAGAGGTGAATGTGTAATAAAATAAAATAAATATTAGGTCGGTATAAATATTTATATTTTTGTCCGGCGAGATAAACTCTTATAAGGATGTCCAAAATAAACACAGAAAAATAAATGTCCAACGCACTTTGTGTGCAGATTATGCGAGTGGAAAATTATAACCCCTTAATGACCACTTGCTTTTTATACGACCATTTAAAGATAATTGTGTCCTCCGGGGAATGTAGGGGCGTTGCGAGGGTTGAACCCTCCTACTGGCCACTAACACTCATTCATTTAGAGGAGGAATATATATAAAAAATATTATAGGGAATTTCTAAATTCAGACATGATAATTTTAGCAAATTTCGAAAGATCGTTAATAATAATAAAACAATTTTAGACTGCAGCATGTGTGATATATGTATTTATGACAGTACAATACTTTCGACATATTCAGTTTACAACTGATTTGTTTCATAAGTTGTATTGGCAACAAAACTTGCCGAAGTAATGAAATATGAATGATATACAACTAAATCTAAAAAGTATCGTTAAAATAGTAACTATGTTGAATGTTGTACGATGTGATATGAAATCATTTATTTAAATTGTTTTTTATACCAAGATTGTTTTTAAAGTAGGGCATATAAATCTACACCTTGTGAAGAACACTGCAGGGGTGGAGTAAATAAATTTCTGTGATTTGAAGACTTATTTTGACAGATTATTTTTTACGAGGATCGTTTGTTAGACAAACAAATGGGCATCCTGTATGGGCATCCTGTACGGGCGTCCTGCATTTTTGGATTTCAACCTCTAGGCCGGGGTTTCCCAAACTATGTTCTGCAAAGCCTAACTAGCTGTTTTGCGACAATTTGGAAAGCTTTTATACACTGTGACAAATTCAAAGATCTTCTTACTAGTAAGAATTAACCAACCTAAAAAAATAACCTAAGTGTTCCGTTAAAATTTTCGGGTTTACAAAGTGTTCCATTACAGAAAAAGTTTGGGAAACCCTGCTACGCTAATAGGAAGACATTTAAGGGAAAAATAAATTTAAAACAATAGGAACATCAAAAATAATATGTTTAGGATGGTAAAACTATAGTATAAAAATAACAAATTATTTAATATTTAAAAATGCATAGTAAAAAGATTTATAAATATATCACTGGAAAAATAAATGAAAATTTCATGTTTAATTTATTTTCATATAGATACAGAATACACATATAACATATTGTGACTATAACCTACAGATTCATATAAAGAATTATGCCAAGCCGTATATTGAGTATAGTAATTAATGACATTTTTTTATCCTTTTATTCATAATAATTAATGCAGTAGCTTTAATGTATGGTAATTATTAAGCTTGCGTAAGCTTAAATACTCATATACTGATTTCTTCATGTAAAAGATTATTTTACTATTATACCCTACGACAGAAAAGTTCACTGTTTGTTATTAACACAAATTTATATAGTGATAATCAATATCTAAAAAAGTTTTTATAAGTTAATTATACTTAATGGAACGAGGCAAAGTTTCAAAGACTATTTTTAATAAATTCATTATATAATGTATTATTGTTTGAATTGTATTATGTATCAAAAATGGACATCATGTAGTAATTTAAAGTGTGTTTACTTCACCTAGGATCAATTTAGTCTATATTCCACTAAACGCTATTAGTAAATGTAATCAGTCTTGAGTGTTACAAACAATGTCACACGTTAACCATTATTTCAATTTTTAGTAAATTTGGTTTTAATTTGAATATACTTTGAAGAATATGTAGTTATTTTTTAAAAGTTTTCCATTGAACACACTACATTATAAGTTATTAAATTTTAAATGAATGTGGTTTGTTTAATGGGTTCGCAATGTGATTGTTTACTTAAACTTGCACTTAGCGAGATTATTAACTCAACTGCATCCAGTTTTAAGAATAAGCAAGTTCATAATACATATTTCAAGACGGTATGAAGAGTGGGCAAAATAAACTTGTAGCGGTGCAAAGCTATCTGGAGTGGCGCGCTCACTACGTACAGCGCGCTAACTATTTGGTGAAAACTTACCATTTTGCAACTTGGCAAATACAGAAAGCTTTCGGCGAGCTTCCACTCATAAACTCCACGTTTCAAATGGCAACCAACAAACTACGTTTTCCTTTTACCAACTCTGCTCTTTTAATAAGCTTAAATCAACCGACTCTCACGCGCGTGCGCGTCGGTTTCGCGCACTACAAGCACCCACGTCTTTAAGGGGTTAATTTTCTGACTAAAATGTATACAGACTATTTTACTAGCTATATTTTAGATATATTGTATAATTTATACCAACGTTGTTAATATATTCAAAATACATAGCTTAAAAACTTTATCGTATTGGGACGAATCACTAATTTTAAAATTTCATTTTATATTTTAATGGAAGAAAATATAAAACACTGATTATTATTGTACTTATAAAATCGTATTTTTTACCATTTATTCACTCCCAGTGTACAAATATCCAATCTGAAAGTGGGGTATGTGGATCTCCACAGTGTTAAGACGTCTTGACATGTTATTTTGCACAATATTTGTTTGTTAGAAAATTGCTCAACCCTATGAGCATTCAGTCTTACATTTTTGATTTTTTTTCAATCCGACAGATATGGGAATCGAATCTGCATTCTCTGGATTGATAGGCCTATAAACTACCCTCTGTACCCCCGAAAAGATCAAGGAAATTTTAATTAATAATATATTTCTATATTTTTTGTATATTATAAATGAATTAAATTTATTAAATGTATCAGGAACTTCTTATCGCCAGAAATTTACCGCTGAGACATTACACCGCCCGAATATAAATTTATTTTGAATTTGTGTAATAATAAAATAAAAACATATTAGTAACATATAATGTATTTACTATACTACACGTAATTGATAGACTGTTCTTAAAAAAATACATTGATCACTTTAGTTTTGTTACCAAAAGATAAATAAAGTTATTTCGTTGTTGCTTTTTGCTTATTTAAAATATATAGACATAGTTGTGCAATATGTATATCATATTAAATGTATATATAAAATAATATGTTCATAGTAAAAATAAAAGTATAATATTATGCATAACAGATGTTGTATTCATATTTTGCTTATTGAATATATTAAGGACAGACACAAAAATATCGTTTGATTATGGATCATACAGATCCGTAGAATTTTTTTGTACCTTGCATTATAGATTTTATTATAATTGATAGTAATAAATTAGATATAAAGTTACTTCTTCCCTATAGCGTAGAGGTTATCGTGCGCTTTTCACACCCGAGAAGTGCGGGTTTGATTAACACATATATTGGAATAGAAACTGGAAGCGGGAATATCACACCTTAACTATTTTTCTGCTGCTATACTGCTATTTTAATTAATTAGTGGTCACAGCTTAAAAAAAATGAAGAAGAAATAATTGTTTTTCTCCTCGTCATTATTAACATCAGCGTGTCATTATTGATTATTTAAAGCAGCGGTCACCAGCTTACAGCCCGCGGTCTGGTTTCGGCCCTTCAAAGATTTTATAATTATAAATTATTTAAAACTGGTAAACTTCCATATGTGAAATCACTGTTAGCGACCCGGTTTTCGCCTTTCGGCATCTTCAGGCTAGTAGTAGGCTTGTAGCCTTGTATCAATCAAAAATATTGATTTTATAATTAATTGCATATAAGAAAGTTTTATAAAATTTTATGGTTTGGTCATGAAAACACGTCAACAATTCTTGTATTGTTCTATTGTGATTTGATATAAAACTTCCAGGTATTGGGTTTTTAATGAATGGAGTTTCTAAGTATTTTTTAGGCAGTCAGATTTTTTTTATTCGTATAATTTATTTTATACCTTTGTCTTAATACATTCTAATAGGAATTCAAAAAGAATATTGTTTCGCTGGGCCGTTGTTTTTAAAAAAAAATCTGACCCGTTTTAAAAAAAAGTTTGGAGACTCCTAATTTAAAGTGTTGGCGTTACAATTTTTTCATAAATTGTCACAAATTAACTTTAAATAAGGCACAACAAATCCAAAACTTTCTCGTAGAATAAGACCATAGAGATTATATATAGATGGAACCTTTTTCAAAGCTGCAGCACATAAATCAACAAATCGTTCTTATTCACATTCTAGACACAAAACAAAAACTCATACCAAAGGAAAAACTTGTGCAGTTTATTTAATGACAAACGAGGTAGGTTTCCGCGAACACTTTATGAAACTGAAACTCAGCGAAAGATTTGCAAAATAGCAAGTTTTTGGTCGAAGATATTTTCTTCTCTGTGCCGGATTAAATATAATAAATTAGTTGGCTTGGCATTTAACTGGATAAATCGGCATTTAATATTCCTTTTTTTCATATCTGATTTTATTTAAAACGAATTTTTTTTAAGTTTCATTGAAAAAACATGCCTATTTAATAAAAACTTTTTATTAGTTACATCAAGTGTGCATAGTCTTCTGTCTCCTCGGTAGCGTAATTGGTAGCGTGCGTGCCTAGTAATCCGGTGAAAGCGGGCTTGATTCCCCATCTGTTAGATTTGAAAAAATCCGAGAACGCATGGCTGGATGCCCACTAGGCTGAGTAATTGTCTGACAAACAATTCTGGTGAAAAATAATCTACCAAGACGTCTTCACATTGCTTCATATACTTCACTTTCGGAGTGGATATCTTCAACCTGAGTAGATCCATTTTGTATTTTTTTAAACATAATATTTGTCACCAAGAATTCTACGAACACCATATAATATTATGTATATGTAGACAAATATTTTTTAACGAATAAAGTTATTATTTTTTTTACACACATGAAATAATACACGAATGAATAAATAGAGTGAAAATAAAAACACAATGAAGAAGAAATGAGCAAAATTATTGTATGTATAACAATATTGAAAGAAAAAAATTATGTCCGTTCATTATTTGGTATATATAGATAAATAAAATAGTTTTCAAAATATTTTTGAATAGTACAATAAGACAGATACATCGCGAAAATGGTAGGTTTTATTTAGGAATGAAATAAGTGTCGAATTTATTGAATTAGCATGAAATTTTTACTTGTTCTAATAAAATTTCGTAAATTAAAATCGACTGAGCGCGAGATATATTTATAAGATTATCGATAAAAACTACTCGTGCTAAAATCAATAAACATACAATTATTCGTTCTTGATTTTAACTTACTTAATACACTTAAAGTGAATAGTAGGAAGTAAATTTTGTTTGCTAATTAATAACGAAAAAGATCACTCAAATATTTTTAGTTGTTTGCATTATAACATTATATTACCAAGAAAACGCAAGTGAAACAAGGAAATGAGAATACAATTTTATTTAAAAGAGCTTATTAATTAAGCTTTTAATTATTAAAACTAAAGATAAATATTTGAGCATGTTTTGGCACTAATTTTGCCGAGTATCTTTTATTGAAATTTTTAATTTTGGCGAAATATTCATAATCGTCTTATTATAAAATAGATATTTAATCTGTTTTGAGATATTATTAATTTAGATATCACCCTGGATTTTAAATGAAACGAATCAATGTTGTACTTATTTTCAGTTTTCTGAAGCTTTTTTGCTAACGCTGAAAATACATAGTTAACGGGAACATCTGAATAACTAAACCCGACGCATGTCTCTTTATTCCGCATGTCAAAGGCGCGAAAACCACGTAGAGAGAAAAAAGACATCCCTTGTAACCAAAAAGCATCATGTGTGCGAAAAATGCGTAGATTGAGATGTTCAGATGAGGTGGCAGGAGTGGGAAGATTTCAGATAAAAGAATGCGGGGTGTAAGGAAAAAAACTAGAAGCAAATCGTAAGGGGTTTTAACTCCTTCTTCTCTGGTGCTTTTCAAAGAAGAGGCGTCTCGTGATTTAGAAGGGATTTAAACGCTCCAATAATGTAAGGTTATTATTATTGGGGTGCCTAAGGACGACAGCCAACTTGAAACGAGGAACGAAGATGAAATTTTCAACAGTATTATGTCGTTATCTTTATTTCTTTTTATATACCTACGTCGATTTAGGTGCCATATAGAGTTTTCTTATATATTTTGAAAATTATTAAAGCTGATAATATAAGGAAGTAACAGTATTTTATAATTAAACTTGAAGGAAGATTTTATTTGTTAGAATTTTATTCTGTAACACTTGAAACGTTTTTTTTAAATCTTTTTTTAGACTTATGCGTGGTCTGATTGATAACTCTGCCACTCTTGGTATTTGCTACCCGATAACTGACTAAAAATTGTGACACTCATCTATTTTTCATTTCTAAATGTAGGATTATCCTGCCAGTAGTTATGCCAATCCGGAGAGCGATGGCGATGTTAATCGAGGTTGCCTCGGATATTCATATCTTTCGCCCATGTAAGAGTGAGTTTAGATGGTTGCTATTGTATACATTTTCAGAGTAAGGTCTGTCTAACTTACTTGGTAGACACTCTTTCCTTCCTTCTGTATTTTATAAATTATTCTTTCTTATATTTTAACAATATTGCTTTGTTTATTTATGTGTTCTCTTTTAATGTTTTTGTTTTAGTCATATATATGTCGTGTTGTAAATGTATTGGATTTATAATTTGAAATATTACAACATATGTAAAATAAATAAATAAACTATGTCACTTAAAAAGCTCTAAAAACAATTCATATTTATACTACACTACTACTTAGCCAGGGTTTGCTAAACTATGTTCCGCAAAATATAAGTGTGCCACCAAACTCCACGAGTTCCACGAAAATTTAGAAAGGTTTTACATACTGAAACACATTCAAAGATCTTCTTACTTGTAACTTAAGTGTCCCATTCCATAAAAGTTTAGGAAACCCTGACTTAGACTATACTATAGACGCTTTTTTGGCGACCTGTAAATTTTCTTCTGATTGAGTTACGTCCTTTTTTCCACAGTCGATATACATGGAAAATATAAGTGAATAAATGTTTTAAAGAAAAAAAATTTTACTAACAATTCTTAAAAATCGGATTCATTATAAATTTATGTGTATAACTATTTTACATTCAAAGAAATAATTACTGACAAAACTTGAGATACTGAAAGATGTTCAAAGAGATAAAGATACAATTCACGATTATTGCGAAGCCAAAACTTTTGCTGTATTTGTGATGCGAGAAAATATCAATTTCGATACGTAAGTTTTGCGTTATGTACGCCACTGTAACCGCAACACAGCCCTTGGCATTTGTTATTAACGCTACAACATTCTGTGGCTCAATCGATTAACACACAGATACAAGAAAGGTCAAAATAGAGCACATAAATTATTGCCATAATACATTATTTTTCCTGTGGTCGCACACTTCTCCGGTTGCTTATTATTTGTGCAAAAGAAAATTCAAGCACAATATAGAACGAAGAAGTTTCGCTTAAGCTTTTTTGCAACAGTGGTGTAGCTACGTAATAAAAAAGAAACAATTAATCATAATTCTATATGACTTAAGATAGTGTTTGCATTGAGAATAAATCTAATTAAATAATACAAGCTTTATGTAATATATTACAAGACATAGAGCTTATTACCAAGTATAAATTAAATATTTATAAATTTGTCTCCAAGTTAGCTGAGAGGTTAGCGTGTATGCTTCGGAGCCGAATAATGCAGGGTACTGGATTTTGTTCGAAATGAGAAGATAAGAGAACGGACTATGCAGCAACTTATCACTGACAAAGTGAAGCTGCAACGCTGGACCTGACTCGGCCACATATTGCGGGTGCCATAAGGAAGTCTGAACCAGACCTGCTTATTTTTTAAGCCGACTGATCGTCGGCATCCCGGAAGACCGCTAAATACTATCTATAGAATTATTCGGTGGAGTTACGGGATTGCAGGTATGACATGGAAGGACGCAAGAATACTGGCGGGCAACAGGGATTGTTGGTGGCGGCACGTGGTGTCCATATGCTACACGATACACACAGAAATAAACGCGGAAAAGAAAGAAGAAGACTGGATTGTTAAAAATCCAAATATGAAGGACTGGATGCATAATTTGGTTGGGAGTTAGTTGACAATCAAATATACTTAGTGAAAAAAGTCTATTAAGGCATGTTTTGACATCGCGGAGACTACATTTAATATCGTAAATATTTTCATGCTATATGTTCTATTTTTATTAAAACGGATATGGTTAAAAAATACTTTATATGTACCGGTTAAGATGAAATGTCGGGAGTTAGCTGTTGAGTAAAGCTGCGGGGGCGATAGATGTCGCGGCGACAGAGCAACGGCGACAAAACCACGAAAACAGAGATGCAAAATAGCTATAAATATGTAAGTGAGCAAATGAGTGAGTTGTTATGACTGACGCTCTGTCGAAATTCTTCACTTATTCACTCACCTATTTAAGCTATTTTGCATCTCTGTCACGATGGCTTTGACGCAGATGCTCAGCTAAAAGGCCTATTACACTACACAATATTTAGTGCTCTTACTGCAGAGTGGGCGTGGTCTCTTGTATGTGATTTAAGTGCCAAAGGCTTATTAAACCGCACTTATTAAAGGTAAGGGTGCCTTGAAATTGTGTAGTGTAATAGGCTTTTAACCTCCCCGCTGCCTAAGTGTTTAAAAAAATGTCTGCATAAATAACCCGAAAATAATATTTTTTCGGTATGATGTAATAGTATTCAATGAGTATATGGCTACCGTGTGATGGATTCAGGACGTTTGTCACCATTTCAAGGTGAATTGTTCGATATATTCTCAGTATATGCTAATATCCATAAATTCTACCAAAAACATCGTATTATATTATTACTAACGGGTTTCAAAGATTCAAAAGAAAACCAAAAGGTTTTAAGGTCATTAATTGTTCATTGATCTGATTATTATAAAAATGTTGTTTTGTCATAACAGCTTAATATAATAAAAGGTCGAATATGAAATTTATTTATCTTCAATCACGTTTTGGTATTTATACTAAAGTTGAAATAAAAAAAGTTATTTTAAAATTTGGCGACAATAAGCTTCTACCTCTCTCTGTTAAGAATTATATACACTGATAATTTTGTAGTAAAATTGTCTATGGCTCCTTTCAAAGTTAAGTTTAATAAAAAAAGTTATTTAGTAAAAGAACGGTTTACGTTGAATAAGATTTAAATTTCGATATTTATAGGATTGATGAATATGTTATATTTTATAATTTCACCACAATACAGTAGTTATAAAAAAGTATAAGTCAAAGAATAAATAAAAAATTAAAGAAAAAATAAATCGAACTTTTCATTAAAAATAAAATGTCTCGCTGAAGAATAAATCGTATTTTTAAAACTAGTGAAGTGTAAACTCTTATTACAATACAATATCTTATTGTCAATATTGAAAGTCTTATTACAATAGACATTTTTTGCCTGAAAAGTTGGTACAATAAGTACTATATTTTGATATTTATAAATGTAAAAATCCGAGAGTGAAACTAAAAAAATAATTAATAGCAATAATAAATCGTAATTTAATTTGGATACGAAACTCAACAGCTTCAACTGGTATTAAATATTATGGTTGATTCGTGACCTCATGGACCTTCGTCAATATGCCCTCAAATGGAACATATGGATATCTACAGTGTGAAGATGTTCATTCCAGAAATGGACTATGTACTCGTATATGCATCTTTTGTGACTCTAACCATTATGCATCAAATCCTGCATATTAAGATTGTTAAAATCCAGCAGCTATGGGCTTTGAAGCACTTATGTTTACTTAATGACTACCGTTGGGCGGGTTTATGATTGAGATGTATTATTGTCAAGCAGTATGTGGATATATGCATATTATATTTGTTTTTATTATATATCGGTAAGCCATATATGTCATAAAAGTCAGACTAATAACAGAATTGTACATGTGATTTAAATTAAATTATGTTACAAGAGAATCAGGATTGGCTACCAATATATAATAGTTTATGGGATAGTTGTTTAGAATAATATTATATGAGTTGTCAAATATGTTCAGATTAGTGATGAGAATACCCACATTACGTAACATATTGCACGCGACGTTGCCCAAAATTATTGGTGGACAATAGATCCATCTCCACCAGGACTGGCCAACCCGTAGTTTGCGGGCCGTATGCGACCCATAGTTGTTTTTGTGGTCCGTGTTCATAATCTTATGCATAGTATTAGTAGATAAAGTCTTTTTGACGAAATTTTTGAAGCATTTTTGTGAATAAACAAAGTTTTTATGTCTTTATTGCCATACGAATATATATGGTTGAAAGTTTTATGCATATTTTTTATTCATATCTACAATAGTTATAGTATCGTTTTTTTAGATTTACATATTTACCACATGCATACTCTTGAATACGTCTGCATTCAAAATTAAAATTAATCAGTAACAAAAAAACAACGAGTGTCAATTTCAGTTTAAAGCCATAATATTTTTTTATATGCCGAGTTCGCTCCAACCAGTCCTGCATTTTTGGATTTTTTTAAATCCGACACAGATGGGGATTCGAACCCGCATTCCCCGGATTGCTGGGCGCGCACGCTACCAACTACGCTACCCGGGAGACAATATGTCCATTACATAAGTGAAATATATATATATATATATATTTAAATACCTTTAACATAACTTATCGTCACAGATATATTTTTAACAATGGTTATCAATTGATAACTCTACGCATTAAGCACCCGGCCCTACACTTTTAAGGATTATTTAGTATACGGGTATAAACCATTTAGTATAATGGAATTTGTATGTCTGTGGCTTAATGCTAGAAGTGCCTATATATATGAAATAAATCGACTATTTAGATTATTTGATTTGTTTGTTTCTCATCAACAATATATATGCATCATGAATGTTTGGCTATATTATAAGATATGTATGCGGAAGACCTTACGACGGATAAAAAATCATTTTTATAGTTTTATATTAAAAGATTGAACCTTTAAAAGTGCTTTTACCGGTATCTTATATACGCACTTTTATTATCAGGCCACAGATATATTTTTTAATATAATATATTATTGACCTCAAGGAAAAACTCACCAATTGTATTATCATTTTTTTTTTGTCAAATTTAAAGTACAATATATTGGAAATCTTGTCATTTTCAACAATATTTAAGGAAAATAAGCAGTAAACTTCTTTCTATAGTATGTTATAATTTGGAACTGAAATAGTTAAAATTTCAACCCGAATAATGAAAAATCATAATTTTTTGTCACGATGTATTTAGAGCAGATTAGTTAACATTTAACCTGCGGGCTACTTTTGGCAAATTCGCAAAATGCGCTTAAAATTTGCGAAAATAAACATATTTACTAAAGTACTTTAAATATTTCAAT
>JAGVSQ010002900.1:0-23195 GCA_022683975.1 Rhyacophila evoluta | reverse complement strand
TTCACAATGTGTAGATCCATATGCTCCAAGTTGGGAGCGAACATGGTATATAAAATAAAAAAGATATCTTTAATTGTGTAAGAAAACATAGTGAAGTTGACAAGTAAAAAAAAATCCGCTCCATGGCATATGAATGAATTAACAAAAAAAAATCTACTATGACTGGTGGCTAACATCCGATGACTTACCCATGTTTAATTCGTGTAGATTGCAATTATATACTACTTAAGATATGTAATTGATTATGTAATTATAGGACTTCAAGCGATGCCCTACGCGGCTAAAATATTCGTAGCCACCGCGGGCGATTAAAACGTATATATAAAGTTTGTTATAAATAAATTAACTATAAAAAAAACTGTCTATCTATTTGTCAAAATTTTACTCTCATGAGTTTTTATATATACATACTATGTATTATGCTCGGTACTGAAGAGAAATATACGATTCGCAAGGATAATATTAAAAATAAAATAAAACTGTCATAGATTTCTAGTAGATTAATATATCTATATTATACATGATTCATTAACATTTAGGTAGTAAATACGATTTTAGGTAATCATTATCTTATAGTATATACGAGTACTATTAGATATTATTATTATATTTCATTAGCTTTTATTTTATAAAGAAATGGTATGATCTTTATCAAAAAACCTACATTCAACTCAAGGGTTGGTTTGTGTGTAACACTGTATAAAAATGTAACGATCTTTGAAAAAAAATAATTATGAACATACTTATTTCGAAAAGAAATAGGTACCAACATGCTTTCAAAATTATGAGGGAAAATTTTCACTGACTAAACTTTCATTATCTTTATCATATTACTAATAAAACTTTTTGAATATATTACATCATTATGTATTAAGGCATTATTTTCAATTTTTGTGGCATACTATGGCATAATTTTCATAACAGCTGGGGTCTCCGAATAAAATAAATATATTCTTACATCTTACCTTAATATGAAAAGTATGTACTATTGTATAATATATACTGAGGAAATTAATTTAATTACTTTAGAAAAATATTGTCAGGCTTTATAAGTATGTTAACTAACATATGAACTACTCAATCAATATACATTCTCATATATGAAGGGGAGAAAAATGGTAAAGTTATTTAACTAAGTAGTTTAAGCCCACATCTTAGAAATATACGTGTCACTTACAAAATTTTGACTAGAGATAAAATAGTTTAAATTTTACCATAAATAATAAAAGTTATATATTTTCATTTGGCGGAGTTAGTAAGCTTTGTGAATCGCCTGAAAGTTACGGGTTCAAAACTCGTTAAATAACGTACTTAAAATAGACGTTTTTATTATATGTATAACAATAAAAAACATGGATACTTAATAGGATAGTAAAATGACTGATTCTAGTATAAATGAGACTGTAAAAATAGTAATTCATAGTTTAGATATCCCTAGATTTCATATGATGTCATATGTTTAAAAATGGATTTTTGTGTCAAAATTGCAGTATTTGTATTTTGTTAAATAAAAAACATGATGCAAAAAGAATAATTATAGGGAAATTTCAGCCCGTCTTGCACTTTTCATTTTTATTTTGAGTAATCCTGGAAGAAAGATGAAAATAAAAATATTTATTTTTTAAAGAATGCCTATGCTTATTCACACATGGCTCGGAATAAATTATTTTTTATAAAAATTAGTTGCCATTTTTTTATAAACTATTTTTCATAAAAAGGTACAAAGTGCTATTGTAGAAAAGATACTATTGCTAAACAATATTGTATAACTTGCTTTCCCCTCACCGCCCACCACGTCTCCACGCCCGTTATGCGTCATGCGTGATTCCTATTCTAATTAATTATACCTCATTCGCCGTAAGATTTCGCAATTTTTTCAAAAGCTAGAAAACTATCCTTCGTATAAACCAAGTCGCAATGTCGTATAAACCGGTCCGACAAATTATTGAACCGACTTGAGAAACTCTTCCCTTTCAACCGACATATGGGGACACTCCGTTTGTCTGAGGAGTATTATTATCATTTTATGATTCCAATATATATTTTTGATATTTGCACTCAGAGTATACAGCAGCCGAGTCAGAAATCACGGGTATGATTTCCAACTGTGGGACAATGTAGAGACATGACCCGTTTAAGAAAAAAAATTCCGATCATTTTTTTGCCAACGCTTCAGCTTTGTCGCAATTCTGTTGCTCTGTTCTCACCTTCGAAGTACCATTCACTGGAATGTCGTTTTTCCGGATCGTAAGAATAAATCTATATTTTGTCTTTGATAGAATGCCATAATCATTTAAGCGCCCATGATTAAACTTCAGCAACATTTGTTTAAGCCAATCAACAGTTTGTGAGTTTGTGAGGAATCCAGCGGTAACAAAGCTTCCTGATCGCGCAAAATCTGTTGAGTTTATGACATATCAATCCATAAATGTCCACAAATTTTGTCATGTATGATCCGCTGGCTTAGTCAGTTCTATGACAGTAGATACTTTTCCCTCAGTGACCGCAGTTGACGGACGACTTACAAGAATCTCATGATGGAAAGAAGCATGGTTAAATCCAGCGTAACAACGCCTTACAGTGCTCAAATGTGGTGTTACATTCCCGAAAATATTGGAAGGCAAATTCTACACTCTTATAGAGAAAGAGAACTTTTAAAATCGTAAAAAAATCACCACTCTATAATCTTTTGGCGTTTAATCTATTTTCAATGCGAAAGGTTGAACTTCGATCGTTCATAAAAGTTAATTGACAAGCAATTTCCTGTCAAAAATTAATTCATTCCACAAATAAAATCCTACGTGTTAAATAAATATAACACACGAATTAAAATGAGTGGCTATAAGTGCAAAACTTTTATTATGGCCTCCATACTATATTAATATTTATTATATAAAGAAATGGTATGAACTTTCTGCAAAACTTTCCGGGTGCTGTACGTACTTAGGGGTCAAGATATCGCTTAAAAGTATTAAATTTTAAATTTCATAAAATATAAAACGAAGTGGCAAGTGATTATAATCATCCAAAAAGCTAAAAAAAAATCATTAGCGATATGAATCATTAATTGCTGGGATCATTGTTTGCAGAATATAATTCAATAGTAAATAGCTCAATGGTGCCATTTCCATCGGCGGATAAGAAAAACTCTCTGGTATTATTAGTTAGTCCTTGGCGTAATAAAAGTGCATATTTTTCAAAAACATACTATGAAGATTGCCGCACGAATGGCTTTTTTTATTTCTTGCTGGAAATGTACTAATAGTTTTCAGATACCTATTTTGAAACTTCGGCTATTTTCTATACACATAGATAATTCGATCAACAGTAGAAATATTTTTTCAGCTTATTGTGCTTATGCTGTAGGGTTTAGAGATTCACACACATTCACGGAATCTAATTTTGAAGTTTTCCTCGATAATTTAAAAAAAAAATATTGAGGCAAATGAAATTTTATTCAAAAATACTTGGCTACTCGTAATTTAATAATAGGATAAATATTTGAAAATGTACGCTGTCAATCTACTGCTCAATTTTTTCAACCTCAATTAAATTAAGTAATCATTACATTTTACAGCTGATTAATGAAGCGGTTTTGTTAAATAAAAATAGACCTGTTGAATGTTAGTTTTGTAACCGAGGTGGTAAACTAATAGCTGGTAATCGTATTTAATCTTAAGCCTGGTTCAGATTACGAAAGTATCTTATTCAAGTAGAGAGTAATTACGTATTAAAACATGTGCGGACCAATATAGTTTGTCAATTAATTTAGTCGCTTAGTCGACTCAATAGACTTTATTCAATTTTTTTCAGTAGGGCCCTAAAAGAAGCGGCAAGGCATGTCTGAGGACGTTATCTTGAGTTATGTCCACAAGTTAACGCAAAAATACAGTTTCATTGGAGGGAATTTTTGTTGAAATATTTTAACCACGAGTGTAACTATAATAAATAAAACTATTAATTAATTTATTTTACTGCCTTCCGCTGCACTCTTCTCTTCACACGTCACTCACTAATCTACACGTTTCTATTGATACAACATTTAGTGGTTCGTAAGCCAAGTACCCTAATTTTGTTAACATTCGCATATTATTAAACAGCAACATAATAATAAAGAGTTCATTTTCATGTTCACAATAAGTTCGACAGTATTTTTTGTTGTGTTTCAATGACAATCAAAATCCACTGTACTGAATGATTGATTTCTACTGTTCATATTAAAAAAAAACAAATATTACAAATGTTCTTAGGCAATTGAAAAAAAATCTAATTACATTTTAAAATCTTCAAAATAAATTACACAAGGTTTGCGCGCCAGCTTTCCTTTACTGAAAATACCAGAAATCATTGAGAGATGATTTTATATAGACACGTAATATTAATATATTAATCTTAAAATAATAATATTTAACATATAAATAATACTTCAAAACTATAAAGTATGTAAAAAAATATACTCACTGCAGTATAAAGTCCTGATGCGTAGCAGCCTTTCTCCAGGGACCTCCAGCAGCAGCACGATTTGAGTATCGGCCTTGTAATAGGCATTTTTAAGTTTTTTTAAATTCTTTAGCAGATGAATATATATTTTAAATATTTTTGAACGAAAAAATACAGATGTGAAAACTTACACTGAGTTTAACTTATTGTGTATTATAATTATTATAGATAAATATCGTTGAAATAAAATTAAGCTGAAATAATAGCACGGTATTTAATACTTCAGCCAACCAATTTTGAATTGAATAGCGATAATATCATCCTTATTTTGGTAAATAAATATTTGTTTTGATAAAATATACAAAGAAAAACTAACTTTATTTAAATTACTGAAGCTAGAGAAATTGAACAATATTATTTTCTGCATAACATTAAGTATACTTTTGATTCACGGTCCAATATTAATGTAAGGCATTATTTCTCAAATATAATGTTTCCGGTTTAATTTCTGATTATCATACAGCTTTTACTGTCCATCGTTTGGTATATGGTGTATTTTTTATACCATGTTTGCTCCCAAAGTGGAGCATAAGGATTTACACAGTGTAAAGATATTCACTCCGATAGTGGAGTATATGGATATCCACAATGTGAAGACATGTTTCGACATATTATTTCCCACGAGAATTGTTTGTCAGACAATTGCTTCACCCGATGAGCATCCAGTCCTGCATTTTTGGATCATTCCAAAAGACGAAAAGAAAGAAAGTCCGACAGATGTGGGAATCGAGCTCGCATTCTCTAGATTACGAGGCGCGTACGCTAACTATAACATTACCGGGGAGACTTTTATTTATAAATGTCTGTGATTTGATGTTATAATTACCATATAATACTGACTGGAAATTGATATACAGCCATAAACTAGGTTCACATAAATTTAACACATTATTCTGCAATGTTATTTACGATACGGGCTTTATAAGTAAATTAGCTCTTATAAATTACCTCTAGCAGACAGTTACATTAAGCCCTACCATTAGCAAAAATACATTTTATCAGTAACATCATATCTAAGGTTTTAAAGATCAAACAAACAGTCATTTAAAAAGATGATGTAGGGAAACATTGGGAAAAAAAAATTAGATCAATATCTATACCAATAATACATAACTAATAAGTGCATATTAAGTATGTTGAATCATTTACACGATATCAAATGAAAAGATATTTTTTTGATATTTTTAACGAACTTATGTTAATTTGTGAGTTATATTTACTTTTAGGAAAGTAAGTAAAATTTTACATGAAAAACATGAGACTGATTTTTTCACAACGTGGTGAAAATTGGTAATTGCCCGACAAAAAGTATTAAACATCATGTGGGCTAGCTAGATAAATATGCAGTGGAGTCCCAATTTTACGTGTCCGAAATACACGTTTTCCCACTATTTGCGTACGGTTTTAACAGCACGCCACATTGTTATACATTTAATACCCGCTTTTACGTTTTTATTTCCGCAGCTTACATCTGATATATTTTAAATTCATTTAAATTTATTAACACATTTTATTAAATGCGGCTATTGGTTTTTTAATCAATGTTGCGATTCAGAATATGTCCGCATTTTTATTTCTACACACGCCTACATATGATCCAGAGTCCAATACCATTGATGGCTGAAAAATTCTGAGGAATCTTTTCAAAATTATGTGACTTTGAAATGATGCCATCGGACGTTGTGAAAATTGATGCTATGATCGGCAGAAAATATCCACAAAAACTTATCAGATGATTGACTTTCCGATGAAGTAAATATAAACTCAGTTAATTAAATTCCAAAAAAAGAAGATTATATGAGATATATTGGGGACTTTAAAAGATACTGAAGACGCATAAAATGAAAGAGCTTTATGTAAACAATTCAAAATTTTCAAATCGTTCTACGTGATTTTTACAGTAAAAATATTGTTCAAATATATCTTTTTAAGTTTTTTAAACCCTCAATTTAAGTTTTTCCTCGATTAACGCTTTTTTATCGGTACTCCTTAAAAGCGTGAAATTGGGGTTCGATTATATTATGGTTTAGTGTATACAGTGAGTATTGAGTAAATTACGATGACCAGAATAATGATTTTTATAAATTTAACAATTCCCAGAGTTTGTTAAGCAAGCTACTAAAACTTCACTCGCTGACTGACTCACTTCTGTTTCTCCAGTAGCGTAGAAGTTAGCGTGCGCGCCTAGTAACCCGGGGAAGACGTGTTCGATTCCCACATCTGTGGGATTTTTCAAAATCCAAAAATGCAAGACTGAATGACTATCGGGTTGAGCAATTGTCTGACTAATATCTCTCGTGAACAAAATAATCTGTAAGACCTCCTCATTTTGCGGAAGTCCGTATATTCCACTTTTGGAGGATTGAATATCTTAGTACCGAGTAGGTCCACATGCTCCACTTTGGGATCAAACATGGTATAAAAAAATTTAAAAAACCTCACATGTTCATATATTTATAATATTTATTGGTATAAATGTATGATATAGGTAGATTTGTATACTATATTTTAAAAATAAATAAAAAATTACTTTGAAATTAGATACAACAGGATAAATAGACAAGTAACATAAATAACCTTTAACGTATATAAGTCCTTGCCATAAACCCAAATTATTTCAAATTACCGATTCACCTTAAAAATCCAAGCTTAACATGCTGTTTTTGATAATCCTGCACAACGTGAACTACTTGTCCATGTAAATATTCTTATGTTTTCTTCTTTCCAGACAAAGACGATGGATCGGCTAAGACTATAATTTTTTTTTATGTTCAGTTATGTATTATGCAATTATCTGTCTAACCACTGTCTTGTGTGTATCCGTATGGTTACTAAATTTACTTAATATAAGCATAAATAATTAACGCGTAGAATTTATAGAGTTGTGCTTGTAGCCTGTTCATGTTTAAGCAAAGTGGATAAATGGAAATAGTTGTTAGAAATAAAATCTCGAATAGAGCGAAAAATCTTCAGGTAGTTAGTTATTCAAGATCCAGCAAGGATCACAAATTACACACAGCAAGCAGGCATACAATAAATACACCAAAAAAAAATCTGTAAGGCTAAGTGGTTTCAAGGAAAATTCCAAAAAAACAGTCATATTCTCATTTTCAGCGAATAGTATGGCATCCAATGGTGATTCTAGAAAGACTCCTATAAAATGTAAATCCTGATAGTGGAGTTGGTCGCAGCAATAGGTGGTTTACACTTAAAACAATACATCGGGGAAATCTTTCATCGAAATCTGATTGCTGTAGGAAGAAAATTTCATATCATAAAATTTATCGATTAAGTATACCATATCCTACATATCAGGATGGTGAACTTACTTTAAATACACAATGTGTATTTATTATTAAACCATTTTTTACTAAACAATGTATTGTAAAATGAATGTGTAGCTTAGAAGGTTGCATTCCACGGGTATTTTTCCCGGGAAACGATAGATTTGAAACAATATTCAATAATTTGAAGTCGGCGAAGCAAAACATAAAATGATAAATACAAAATATGTTTTCCCTGTTTTCCCGGAAATGGAATAAAAAATATCCGAAAACGAGAATTGATCAATTCTAAAAAAAAATAGAATATTTTAGCCAGCAGATGGTTTTATTCCATCTGACTAAATTTGCGAAGAAGAAATGAGTTTGTGAATGGCGTGCAGCACATCTTTGAGAAAAATTAACTTATTTCAAATCCGCTCGTGTATTTTAATCACACATTATATAAAAGAAGAAATATTATATTTGTAAATAGCTTTTATGCATACGTGGATACATATAACATAGTATTCATTGCTTTCAAAAAGTTTGCGCCGCATAAATTGCTTGACCAAATAGTCTCCATTTTTTTCAATTAGCTATTTTTTTATCATTATATTTCTTTTAACTTCAGCACACTTAAGTGCGTGGCAACCTAAGTCTTAGGTAATTTACATTTACTCCCGGGACATTCCCATCGAATAAAGTAGATCGGTTCTCGATATCAGAGCTCTGGGATACGCTTGATCAAAACCAAGTGTAAGGACGGGTGGGTGGATAGTGGGCATTATCTAGTATTCAATAGAAAGATCGATATTTTTTTTTACAAAATTTCAGTAGATAGGTACTTACTGACTTATCTTTTGTCATTTTGTTTCTATTGTTTATTTCATATAACATAGATATATATATACCTAATTTAAAATACATAATTACTTAATTTACTTGAAATTAGACATTGGTTGTTTATCTTATTAAAATAAAGACAACCGACTGATCACTGAATGGTAAGTGGCTGATCTCTGTCATAGGATGGTTGGGTATTTTAGACTTTTTTTTGTTTTATTATAATAGACATGCTTATTCCAAAACAATACATTTTGATCTACCATAGTATTCCTGTCCTTAAGTTTCTGATCGCTATGTACTTTTTATCCTAATAAAACATAATGACATCACCTCTCATAATGTATGCTATATCAGCATATTGAGATCTGCCGTGTGAATAATTGGGCCTCAATTAATTACAACCAACGATCTATAAACTTTATGCCTTGGGGCTTGAAGTAATTAAATAGTGGTGTGTGAAATATTCATTAAAGAACATAGATTTAATACCCAGGCAGCATCTATCACATACTTAATGTATGAAAGGTTTAATGTTTAATACACATTCACAAAATCGACATATTTCAAAATAAATTGCCCATTATGTCGACAACCAAACATCAAAGGTTGTATTATGGGATATACTAGTATTTATTCGCTGATTGTCAGCTAATGAGCGTATTTTCTAATTGTTTTAATAAGATTATACTTAAATCATTAACTACGCAAAAGAACGTAGAAAATTCACTATTCATGCGATATTTTTATCAAAATACTTCGCGTTTTAAATCATCCGAAACAAAAAGGTTGTGTTAGAGAGAGCGTATCGTAAAATATGTATGGTTTGTTGACCCAGAGAAATTGGAATGGTATGATTATTTGAAGAATTAAACATACGTTTGTTAAAAGATACAATGTCAAAAATAAATTGCCGTTTTATAAAAATTATAATATTTTAAAATCGATCCCCCATAATCATGTAAAAGTTTTGGGACAGCCTTTTCGTGTAAACTAAATTTGCAATAACAATAACAATAAAAATACTTTTCGCAGGAGGTCATGGGTAAAATTATTTTACCTTTATTGAAAAATTTTAATTTTAAATGCATGATTGGATAAACAATGCAATGCTATTGCATGATTATCAAAAAACCACCTTTGCGACAAAAAATAGCAATATTTATGCAAGAAGACATTATTAAAATTCTTGTGCTGAATAATCAGAGCTGAAATAGCTAAAATAAATATTAGGAATATAAAATTTTGTTGCCATTAAACTTTTAATGTTTGATTGTAAATTTATGATTCTATAAAATATTTTAGAAACGGTAAAAAAGACCCAACATAAAACAAAGCCAATTAAAATTTTCAATCGATTTGTTTATTGTACTATCATAAGAGCCCATATTGTTGCTTAAAGGAAGCTAAAATTATTCTGAATTATCTAAGGTACAGTATGCTTAGAAATTTATTTCAAAATATCATACAATATGAAACTACTGCTAGGGATTTTTTCCCACCATTGGCATTTATTAGAAGTCTTTTACGACATTTATTCTTAAAAATAAAATCAAACTATTTATTGAGTGTTTACCAGCTTGTAAAATATACCTGATATGTATGATTATATCTTATAATAAACAATCTAACTTTCAGTATCTTACGACAAACTTAATGTTTTCGGACAATTGTGTGACACGCTTAACATCAGATTAAAGTATTTCCTTTGAAAGTTTAATAAAACACTTTGTTTGCTTTATATAAAAATACAAACAAATTATTTTTGGCAACTAGTTTAGGCAACCATCTATTTTTTCATTGTGCTCTATCTTTCATGTTCGCGAAAATAATTTATAATTTATAATTAACACTTTTGTAAAGATTTTTTTACCATCAATTATACATTTTATATCATGCATTAGGCGAAAGCCATGTTCGAGGGGAATAAAATACGCAAATTTTATCATAAATATATCATTGAAGATAAATTTTCAAAATATAGGCAATTAGCAACAATGTGCATTATAATTGCATTTGGCACCACATATCGCTATGAATATTTTTTAATCTAAAATATCAAAACAGGTCGACAGCCAATCGATCGCAATGCGCGACGTCCAAATTATCAGTCGATATCAATTGTTTCATGAATTTTAAGCTTTTAAAGCTTAGCTATAAAATATGTATAGGTATGGCGCATCAAATAATTTCAATATTTTATTTGACCTACCAAATGATTACAGATGGACACTCAAAAACAAAACTTCGATGAAAAATATTACAATAATAAAATACAGATTTTTAAATATTTGGGATATTTTTTTAGTGTTAATATATGTATATACAATTCGATTTATATGATTTTAATTTACATATTTCACGTAAGTCTGGTATCTTCTAAACACGCAATGTAGGTAAAACTTTAATTATATCTCGTTCTGTCAGATGTCTCGCCCCCGCAAAATAAATGACAATATCAACGCAAGGATTAGTTACATGAGCAGTGAGCTAAAGTTTTCGACCCAATAAGCTCCAAAATACAATCAGACATGCTGATGAGAACAGGCAGACTATACATGTAAATTTATTGTCAAATCGTGTTATAATACCATAAGCCAATTTTATCGGATTTTAAATAGCAGCTCAAATATAATTTGTGAATTCTATCTTTGATTAAATATAATATTTTATTCGATGTTCTTTTTTCTTCTTTACTTTCCATTACGTTTTTCAAGAGAATCAGTTCTTAGGTTTATCTGTTAAATCCATAATGTTAATAAAAGTGCATTAATTATTTAAAACATATTCATGCACTGACAGAATTCTAACTTGCAACTACCTGATCGCGCAGTCGACTTCTCACAGTATGGAAGATCTAACTTTTACCGACATAGCTTTTCAAACATTTCCTCCTCTTGTACTCACAAATAATAAAGTATAAGTTCTTTCACGATTTTATGTTTACTCAGGAGTATTAATATTATATCTTATGTTCTGTTAAGACCCAAAGCAAAATCTTTGGTAGCATTCTTCTTTCAGTAGTGCCATAACTGAACTTTACTGACGACAACAGTTGATTTAAGGAATTTTTTCTCATACAGTCTTTTAAGAGATTTAGAAACTATTTTTTCCTTTTAGTATTTTTTCAATATCTCAAGAGTTTTTTGTTAAAAGTTTTTTACATTATCCTTTTAATGTTGCTACAATATTATTACATAGATTTCAAGTTGTGCGTATTTGTAAAAATCATCGTTGCATCAAAAAAAAGTCTCAAAGTAATAATGTTTGGTTTTCATAAAAATACTATGATTACCTCTTTACAGTTTTTTTACTTTATCTTTTTCATTTTATGACTCAATATTAATTTAAAGAATATGGTAGTTATATGTATATGAAAAGACATTTATTAGAAACACGCATAAATCGAGCCGTATTTCACAATTATCATACGCGTAAAAAATTAATTCCACTCGAGGACGCCTTTTTTTACCATCTCGGGTTATGTTTACTAAATTAATTTAATATTTAAAACATATGTACAATACACTATACACGCTATTGTAAGCTATTAATAAATATATTCAAATTGTAATTAATAGAATAAATTTCCTGTGAAATTCATAGAAGTGAAACACTAATATAAAATATTATCGTTTTGACAGAAATAGCAATAGAATTGTGAACACAGGGTGATAAGTAACCTTTATTTAAAGCTTTTAAAATTGTAAAATTTAAAAAAAAATTATAACAATGATATATTATTTTAGACTCCAAATTGCTGTAGAAATCTTCAGAACTAATTCAAAAATGACACGTATATCAAACTGTGTTTTGAAATCTGATAACCAGGATCTTAGTATAATATTTTTGACTCGTTTTAATCTCCAAAATAAATGAAGATGATCATAAACAACGTTACAATGATGGCTTTTCTTCCAAATCACTTCTTAAACGTTTCAAACCTGAATACATTGTCACATTTTAAGGATCCCAGTGAGCGTATGTAACTAATTGTGTTATTGTATAAAAAAAATATGCACATATAAAAAAACTATACATATTTCTTTGTCCGCTCAAAAAGTAGATCATATAAATTTTAACATTATAAAAATGCTCACTGTTTAAGCCGAGAACTCTAATATCGGCATTGTGAAGAATTTTTTTTCATGAAAGTTTATTGTCATCCAACTGTTTAAATCATTAGTCACAGGTCCATCATTGTTTTTTAAACCCTATTACTGTGAGATTCCAACAAGTTTTGGCTTTCAGGCCGGTTTCGGCACATCTCAGTCATTAGATAATACTGCGTGATTTTTTTTATGTAATAGCAGTCTTGTACATCCAAGAAAGACATCACGAGTAGTGTACTATTATTATTTTTGAGTCTTATGTCAAAAAATCACAAAATTTAAACGCACATCCACTTAATCTGAATTTTTGAGAATCTTTTAAATTTATTTAATGGTAAATATGAGTGGACAGTGAACAGTGGCGTAGTTACATATTCAACGCTCTTGATCAAATAAAATCGTTGCGCCCTCTAAAAAAACGAGTGACTGTTCTATAATTTTTTCGTTAGTTCTCACATCAATTATTTTTTTTACTAGTGTCCCCCCGATAATATTGTGCGCCCCCCATGATTCGGTAGCTACGCTACGGAATATGAAAATTACATTTTTTTTTTAATATTTACTTGTGGAATTTGGGACACTTCCGAATTTTACTAAAAGCATACGATAAATACAGAAATATATACTACCCTGCTAAATAAAAACACATTAATTACGCAAATCATGAAAGTTAAAGTGAACATGGGATGTATATGTGTATTCGTTTTGCAAAGACATAATGCAGAATTTATAGTTTTTTGTGTTGAAATAAAACGAAATTGTTTTTGACATTTTCAAGAAATCAACGCAGTTTTTTGGTAAAAACGTCATAAAATATGTCTATTTCTGTAAATATAAGCACAATGTTCGAAGTTCAAATATTGAATGTTTATTTACAATTTTGATATATTTCTTTTGTGATCCACCATCTTTCGCTCTATGTTTGTTGAAAATCATAAAATTATATAACGTTTCTTTTCTACGTAACAATTACGTAGTATATACTACGTAGTAATTATAAGATTTGAATTGCGTTCTGTTATACAATAGTAATAATGAATGACTAATAGAATTTATTTGCCATTTAAACATTTTCAAGTTATTAAAGTTATTTGATTTGATGATTTGAAGTTATTATTGTTCAACTCTGATTGATGGCCAATATAATGTATGGACTATTAAGAAAAAATCTCCCATTGTTGTTTTTTATTCATTAGTTGTTGACTACGTTTTATATATTATAAAGACATGAAAATCAAAGAAGAAAATCACATGATCCTATCATTCAGTATTGATTCATTCTGAAGTATAAAAAACCTCTAGTGAAACAATTAACTTTTTATAATAAATCTTCTTCAGATTGGGTAACTGCTGTTTTAGCTCTGTGTTGATGATAAAAAATACAGAGGAGCAAACATCTTCAAGAACTTTCATAGATTGTCTTGAATAAAAGTGACTTCATTCACAGGTAGTTAAGTGTTGCTTCATATTTTTCTTCGAAACATTAAACATATGTTACACAATAAAAAGTATTCATACAATTAATTATGCATTTATTACTTTATAGTATTGACATCTTTCTGAGATACAATTGGACAAAATTCTATTGAAAGCTAAACAATTTTCCTGGAGTAAAAATTCAAGTAGATGATTTATTTATTCTGTCAGCAGATGCCTGTTTCAATGAAACATGATTTTTAGAATATAGACGTATGTTTTGATTGATTTTTTTCTGTCAATATTTCATGGCTGATTTTGTGGAAAGTAAAAAAATAATTAATCAATACCTTTTTTAAATAATTAAGAATTCAAAATCAATGTCCATCAAGCACCATCAGTCGAAAATATCAATGCCTTTTTTATTTCATTCAAAAACCATTCATTATAATAAAAAAACACACGTACTGCATTTTTACTTAGTAAACCCATTTTAAAAACGATGGTTTTTTTTTTTAATACAAAAACTATTTAATTTTGTTTTAGTTACAACCGTCACTTCAAGTAAATTAACCCCTAGAATATTTTGAAATATACTAAAGTATACTAATAAATTACTCAATTGCATCTACATTTTACTTTTTTATAAAGTTGTATCTTAATTCCATAGAAATGGCAACAAAAACATTTTGATCTAGTTATCAAGCCACACGATATATTAAAATATATAGTGTTTACAGATTGTTTTATTATTTTTAAACCATTTATTGTATTTAACTTTTGAAAATAGCTCCAGGCTTACTTCATCAAATACATAAAAATATCAGCACTCACTTTGTATTATTTCAACCACTTTTCAGTAATAGTCAATGAAACTTTCACTGAATACTAATTATAGTATTTTTTATATTAATACTAAGGCAAAAAAAATATTTATCACTAACGATGGTAATTCGAAAATTACCACCAAACATAACTTCTTCTCTAAATTATACCCATATTTAAAAGGGTTTGTACTGATAATCAATGATCAGGTTAAGTAATCTCTAAATGAATTAAATTAGGTTTAGTAATTTTATTGATTTTTGCTGTTTTTGGTGTTTTTAAAACCGTTGGTTCTTGTTTAGAAAGTTAATGTCCTGGGATTTTTATTAAAATTTTAATATTACGAGTACAAGTATCATGAAAATATTCATCTCAAAAAATAATAGAAAACCAATTACCGCGTTTATCATATGAGAATAAATCTAAATCGTATGAAAATCATGAAAATTTAATCGTATATAACATGCAAAATCGCGACAGCTTGATAAAGTAATAAAAATGCTATTTGCCGCTGTGACGCTGAAATTTTTTCGATTGAGATATTAAAATATTTGACCTAGTTTGCTTTCCTGGATAAAATTTATACGTTTAAATATGAATTTTTATATCACCAGTTTTGGAATCGTATATTTTTTTTAATTTATACATAGTAATATTTTCAAAGTTTGTCAACAGGTCCATTGCGTAAAAATCGGCTCTGCGTTCATACACATCATAATCACCTATTAATTACCAGGACCGAGCATGTAGCTGTTTGTTTGTTAGTTTGGCAACATTATTTGCACCTTGGTTTCTTGGGGTTTCCTGCAATATTCTCACAAAAACTGTGAGCAAATGTTTTTTTTCGGATATGTCAAGTTATGTATATAAAAGTGGGCCAAGTAAATTCCTTATTTTTTCATTTTACTTTTTTGAAACTCCTTATTACCGAAAGACTAATTTTAACAATATATTTTAAAAACTACAATAAAAGTCTGCAATCAAAGTAACAAAAGAAATGCCCATTATTGGGTATCGACAGAACAATTTGAAAATGTCAAATTCTTGTCAAAAATTATTCATATATTATTGAATAATTTAAAATTCAAAATATTATGGTAAAAAGCACAACTCATCAAAAGCTTATAAAACATATCTGTATCTGTATTTGCGCCTTTATGCAAGATGAAACATAAGCAATACTATTATAAATAATATTGGGTCGTATGGATCGATCAAAGCTTTTATTAATATACTCACCACTTCGATATGATATATGTACTTGGCAATGATATATAGAAAAATGGTTGTATTATTTGTATGGACACAAACGTATGTGTTGTACGCTTTGAAATAGTTTATATTAAAAGACAACTGGTCAGAAGTCAAATAATATGTAAGATAATAATCTGTTATATTTTGGTTTTATAAAATCACATTATTTTGTGGATCTGCATATCATATATCCATTTATCATTATAAAATGATAAAGGTAACACAAGTTTTTTCTGCTAGAACGACAGTAAAATATCTTGCAAGTATTCTAGTAAATATAGTGCAAAAATGTGTTTAAAATAATATATAATCATATTTGCGTACAACAAAATATTATCAATAAAGGACACTAAACATATAGTATTATATTTTATTTTATTTTGTAGTATTGTGAAAAAATAAACTATCAAGATATTCATTCACATTATAAGCATCCAAATGTTTGACTTTCATTGCGGACAAGTTGTAAAAGAAAGAAACGTTTTCAAAATACAATATTCAATAAGCTAATCAGAATATTTTAAGCTACAATGTCATATAACTACGTATTATTGTGTATTCTACTCTTACATTTGATCGACACGATTAATCAACTTATTGAAAAAATGTTTATCGTAATATTACTATACTTTCTGGTAACATGGTTCAAAAACATTTCAACTACTAATGAATATCCAATATGCATAAGATATTTGACTAATCACTGATCAAAATTATGTTAGCCAAATGGTGTAATGATTTACAGAAACATTTCAAAAATAATTTCATCGGAGAAATTCTCGCTAACATCGTACTGTTACATATTCACGTATCTATCCTCTATCTATAATCCCTTACTTCCCTTTGTAAACGATTTAAACTAGATTCTGAATTACTACTTCCGGTTCAGTTGGAACAAGTAGTAATCCTAACATCCTTCCC
Organism: Rhyacophila evoluta; assembly: GCA_022683975.1. Taxonomy (NCBI): domain Eukaryota; kingdom Metazoa; phylum Arthropoda; class Insecta; order Trichoptera; family Rhyacophilidae; genus Rhyacophila; species Rhyacophila evoluta. Next base: position 6,061 of record JAGVSQ010002900.1, on the reverse strand, counting down.
TAAGAATAGTGCATTCAGCATAAGGTGTTGAAGGCGAAAAGCAAAAATCAATTAATTAAATTGGTTAGAAACCAACCATGTGTTAATATTTCAGTTTTGCACTGTGTGAATTCTCGCGTTGCTTGGAGAAACGGAGACACGGAGAAACTCATATATGTAAATACGCCCACTTCACTACACAATTATCACCCGTAGAGTTAACTTGTTACTGTATTGGTTGTATTTATATTACAAATAAATTAACCTTAGAGTTCGCTTCAGAGTTTTGATTTAAAACTGGTGTGTCATCTCTTCCCGCTGCATCATCACCATCTTGATCCAATCATTAAAAGGTGATTGCCTTGAAAATTACCCACCCCGAAGATGATAACACGAAATGCGATTTCAGAAGATTCAAGAACCAGCTGTTTGTTGAGCATCGCTCCTTCCTAAAGAATAATCAGATAGAATCTGCGATAACTTTAACATATCGCTCATTTTTTCTATGACCCTGAAGTATAAGAAGTAATATATTTAATAACTTTTGTAACTATTGTTTCCTTGTGTGTCTTTGCATAGACCCTAGTTGAAAAAACTAGTAATTTGCAAATATTTTTTTTCGCATCGCATAATGATGTGTGAATTGACGGATTGCCACCGGGAAAATTGCTGAGAGAGACTATATGTTGACAATTTGAATATATTTCACCATTTTTAAGCAACTTGGATACACTTCGAATCTTGACATATGGGTTCCGCGCGTTTTAATAGAACGAAACAAATTGAACCGTATTTTCATAGCCATTTCTTTCTTGGACCTTTAATAAAACGATTTTTTTTTTTTTTGGATCAAGTCATAACTGTAGATAAAAAATGAACTAGGTATAAGAACATAAAAAGAAAAGCTAGAATCATGGAAGTGAAATGTAGAACATACGGCAAAGGCTGAATTGCATCCAGTAAAAGTGTTGTGATGTGTCTGGTGGGATTACAGTGGAATATTTTTTACGAGCTTCTTCCACGTGACCAAACATTAACTGTGGAAGCGTACTGTTAGCAACTCAATGTTGAAATCCAACGGAATCCAAAAAAATATGTCGTATTTAATTTGGTTTCAAATCGGGCACGGCATTTTGCAATCATAATCTCATACAATTTTTAAATATTATAATTAGTTTTGAATTATAATTAGATATATCAAATAAATATTATTATGAATCCAATAATAACTAGTGATAAATTTAAATTTTTCACTTAGATTAAAAAGTTAATAATTTATTCACAATATTAGTAACCGCTGATAATTATAATGTGGTTCAATGAATATGTTCGATGGTAACAATGGAAGGTCATATAAAAAGCATAATGATAGTATTATCTTCGCAAATAAATTGTATTAAATAATTCTCAACCAAGATTTTATAATTGCAATTCGCAAATTAAAACAAAACTGTGTTTTTTTGTAAAATGAAAGGGCATTTAATTGAAAATATTTTGCAAATGATCCTAGCAGAAGAGAGAAATTTTTAAAGCATATTATGTCCAGTCGATCAATAAAAAATCTCAATTTGAGAAATTTCATAAATTTTCATTATTTTAATTACCAAGCCAAAGAGATCATATATCAGGAATATTGGAGGATAAGCCTTTTTTAGTTCTGATCCATTTTTTCGGATAGCCTTTTTGTATCCCTACTATGACGATTTCTATAAGATACTCCACACAGTAGATATTAATTATCAATTACGTCATCAACTGCCATTTATTATATGAGCAATTTTATAAATTATGACTTCTCACAGATTTTAGTACAGTCCTATTTATAATTAAAAGTAACGTATTTTTTTCTCCAAATTGCCTATACTTAGGATAGAGAAAATTTTAAATGAGAGAATCAAAAAAAACCTTAATTCTAAAAACAGGTGGTATTTCAGAGTTGATATTTGATATAAAATTATAACGCATTGCTTTCGTGTAGAAACGATTATCTTTTTTGATCAAAAATTGAAACTAAATTAATTACGATTCAAACACAATAAATGATTAAATGGTAGACAAATAATAAAAATTTGCTATATTACATTAAAACCACGATCAAAAATATTTTTACAAGTAGATATTATCGTGGCCATTAAAACACATGCTATTGAAAGAATACTTTTCAAAAAGCATTAGTTACTTTCAGCAGAACACTAGGTTAATACCGTATTCGCGATAAAAATGTAAACGCGAAAGAAATTTCAGATAATTTCATAATGTTTGTATCATGTTTTGGAATACCCCGAACTATACAAGCTCAGAACTTTAGGTAACAAAATGATTAAGTTGATTAAAATTTAAGCATTGAATGTCCAGCCTTTTCACGCAATGCGCAATGGATCTGTATAACGCTTCCCTTGAAGATTACTTAAACTATCACATTTATAAAAATAAAAATAAACTAGCTTAATATGTTCATAATTTAATCACCCCTTACACAATCTAATAAAACTAATTTATATAAAATAAAACCTCTATCAATACCGCAAACAAAGCGAACAATCCTAATGTATTTTCATTAATACGAAATGAATTTAATTATATCAGTATAACTAAATCGAAAATACTACATGTAACGCTTGATAGTCTTACCTCGAGTAAAATAAGTAAAGATCGTTATGAAACTTTATATTCTACAACGGATGACGCCATTTGTGAAACTAAACTTTTCACTGAAAGATCACAGAAAATGCCAACCAACCGTTATACGAAAACCATATTCGGAAAAGCGAACATATGGCATAGAATCCAAAATAATAGATATTTATACAGTCAAATAATAAATAATAAATACTAACTGTAGACTGAAAATCAAAATTATTAAATGAGTTTAGGTACTAGTCTTAGGCACATGAATAATAAAATAAGACCCTGGATATAAAGCTTGTATTAAACTCTTAAAGTTTGTAGTCGAATAAAATATTAATACAAATGTAATTTTATAAGAAAAATAAGCTCGCTATTCGAAAGATTGCAAGTTGTACAAGGTAAAAACCAAATGCCGCCTGTTCAATGCACGCATTCTGTCAGTGCCGCTCTACGGTTGTGAAACATGGCACTCAACAAAGCCCCAAAACAACCGTATTCTGAGCTTTGAAAACAGGTGCCTTTGGCGGATTCTGGGCATACGGTAGGGTGGTATGACTTTGTTCGAAATGTGAAGATAAGAGAACGGACTATGCAGCCATTTATCACTGACAAAGTGAAGTTGCGACGCTGAACCTGGCTCAGCCACGTATTGCGGATGCCACAAGAACCAGACCTTCTTATTTTTTAAGCTGACTGGAGTCTCTTAAAAGCGTCTTGGAAGGCCGATAATACTATCTATAGAATATATTCGTCGGAGTTACGGGAGTTAGGTATAACTTGCGAGGACGCATGAATACTGGCGGGTGACAGGAATTATTGGAGGCGGCACGTGGTGTCCATATGTTCCACTTAGGGAGCGACCATGAAAGAAGGGGAAAAAGAGGAATACAATAAACTATTTACACAAATATTAATAAATGTTCCTTTCGTAAAAATCAATTTGGTACTGAATTAAAAACTACAATATACTCTTGAATTATACAATTTGAGACTTGTTTGTGGTGAATACATTCGATATTATTTATCATCCGAATGTTTTTTGACAACTTAAAAGGAATTTTTTTCAGGTAATACTGTATAGTTTATCTTCAAACACTTTATTTTATATAAGCTATTGTAAACTTTTGAAAAAGTTAAATGAATAATAAAAGATTGAAGACAAAACTTACTTGCCACGCCACGCCAACTTTTCACTTTTAAAAATAATGACGATGGATGAACAACGTTATTATTTTTAAAGGTGCAAAAGTAAGGCAATTCATTTTTTTAAATTATGGTATGGAAATTAAAATCCAAAGAACTTAAAGGCGTCATGTGGTAGCCATATACGCTACGTAGGGAGCGGATGTGGCAGAAAGAGAGAAATGTTGGTCTTTGTATCATATATCGAAAATACATTTCCGTCAAATATTTATTTTGTTTCAATGAAAGTGCTCACGTAGATTTCATCGATTGTATATTTAACAAATATGTATTAGATATATTAATATTTCAAATGAACAACAGTTCCTCTTTAGTAAATGCGTTGTACCTGAAAAATCTTTAGAATTGGGAAAATGGGTAACCTAAGACTGATATTTATGAAGATGGATTGTTTGTTAGTTGAATCACATAAGATTTATGTTCGAAAGAGCTATAGCGGCACAAATTGCATCCGAAAAATGTCATTTTCTACCACAGCTGATTTTATTATTGATAATTAACCCACAAATAATTTCAATAAAATTGTTTAATTTTCATAAAATAGAAATATGATGCACATAATTATTCTTATTATGTAAATGCGAGTAGAAAATCTTCGAAATTGTCGCAAAATAAAATTTTATACATATCTATATATCTATCTACCATGTTCGCTCCGAAAGCGGAGCATATAGATCTACAGAGTGCGAATATATCCATTCCGAAAGTGGAGTAAATGGATCTCTGCCATGTGAAAAAGTCTTGACAGATTATTTTTCACGAGAATTCCTGCACTTTTGGATTTTGAAAAATCCGACTGATTTGGGAATCAAACCCCCATTCTTCGAATAGCTGGGCGCGCACGCTAGCCTCTACGCTACTGGAAAGACATTTATGATGTTAATATAATACATTAAATGTATTCAATAATTGCGATCACTATGAAATATTTGTGGATTATATTTTATAATACATACATTGACGTGATGATTGTTGAACCATTATTTTAATTTTTAATTAAACTGTTTTATTGTTTTACTTACATAAATAAGTAAATAGCCGAAAATAAGTGATTTGTGTGTTTTACAATAAAAATAATATGTTACATTAAAACAGTATTTGAAACAATACCACAAACTTTCCTATTATTCTTAAAAAAATAAATTCAAATTTACTTTACCTCATCCACTTACAATGCTATGATAAATATAACCTAAAATTTGTTTACAGTTCCATTATATCTAACTGGGAATAAATAAAAATCTTTATTGATTTTCTCACCTAAGCCAGTGACGTGCTGAGTTGACTTACAATAATCATTAGAATTATTAGAAAGAAGCATTGTAAATTATTTATGGAATTTGAATTAAAACAAAAATGTTTTTAAAGTTTTGGATTGATATTATCAAGGAATCTGTCACTCCTTATGTTGTATTTTATGGCCATTAAAATGAGGTTATTATAATTTGATAATAATATAGTAACCGAAAATATTACAAAATATTATGTAAAAATTTGAAATAAATTATTACCAGGACGAGTACGTCAAACTGTTGTTACTTACAATTTAAGAGAATTACCGCATTGCAGATTTTGAGAGCTTAGCAGAATGGAATTTGACACTGTTTTAGTTTTTATTCTATAGACGTTAGCAAGAATTCTTATGACATAACTATTGTTCCGTAAATATTTTATGCTTCTAATATAAGACAAAAAAAAAGTATTCGTAACTAACGCTTAATGACGTCGGGTGCTTTTGTGAAAAAACAACTCGATACGTTCACAAAATTCGATATTTCGTTATATTCGTTCACGTTATATAATATTAAAATATATCATATTCATATGTATGATTTTATATTTTTAGTTAATATGCTTTTGATATCCAATATTTTAAAAATACCCCATTTCCTATAATTAGATTTATATGAAGAGGTTGGCCGTCAACAACAAGTCTTAGGGATGCCGCGGCGTCAGAGCGAAGACGGCAAAACGATGGAAACAGAGATGCAAAATAGCTATAAATAGGTGAGAAAGCAGTGAGTGTTGTGTTGTATAGTACTATGGTGCCCGCGGCCTTATACTTCAAGCCGTATCAAATACAATAGAATGTATTGTATAATATATTATTTTTCGTGAATAAGTTTTCACAATATGCGTGTTATTTTTCTTTCCTAGAAAGAATTAAATTTTACCGTCTTTTTGAATTGCGTATTGAAATTATAATGATTGTTTAAGTTTTCCTATACATCTTATAAAATAAATATTTTTA
>JAGVSQ010002899.1:0-23198 GCA_022683975.1 Rhyacophila evoluta | reverse complement strand
AAGGGAGCAATTTTTTCCCTATTTTTTTTGCTCGTTATGCGAATTACTCGTTATGAGAGGTTCCACTGTACTCCACTTTCGGAGTGGATATCTTCACACCGTGTAGATCCATATGTAGGAGCGTACATGGTATAATAAAGATGAAGAAATATTTCCATTTATGAGTAGGTAATCGATAAATTTCCGATATTATTTAAATGTATAATATTGTAATATTCTAATTTATTTATGATAACTTCGAAAACGGTATAAGAATATATCAATACAGTGATTCCCGAAGTGGACACCGCGTCGCCCTAGGGTGTCGCAGAATCATCACACGGGCGCCACAAAACATCTCAAAGCTTTATAGTTGGTTAAATTCTGATCTATTTTGAAGTTTTTTGAATATTTTGCGGCGGCCCTGTGAATGCCAAACCATTTAGTCTTATCTTAATTGAACAAAAAACAAAGTGCTCTTTGACGAGGGCATATCTTACTTATGATTTTGTATACTTTTACTTAGAGTAGTGCGTCGTGGTAAAAATCTTAATTAAAAAAGTTTGGGAGCCACTGGGTTAATACATCAATATAAGACTCCTGGCGGACAACATCGGAACTAATTTACCGAATGCATACGCAAAATAAAAAAATGAACGTCTTAAATTGCAGCTGTATAACTTTCAAATCTTGTGATGCCATTCAATGAAGTCTGTTGATGTGGGACTAAAAAGTTTCATTGTATAATATTTTGGTTTTATTTCATAGCTGTATATTTTACGAAGATTCACGGCTAGTACCCAGATGGACCGTTGATTACTAAACGAATATTGGAACAGGTTTCGACAGAAATAGCTCGGTAGCTTGTTGCTAATCTCGTGAACTGTCTGAAGTCGCTCTTTGCGTCTCCTTTGTGATAATTCGTTTGAGCGGTGCCAACGAGGGGTTCAGCTCAATATCTCTGACGATCATTACTTTGGTCATACATAGTAGATACATGTGTTGATTTATATAATATTGTAAAGTGTATATAAAATATTGATAAATTTCAACTGATTCGATTAAAAAAACCTCGTGTTGATTATTTATGAGCGCATCTTCTACAAATAAAAACAAACATTTGAGTACGAAGCGAACTCTTCAAGTATTTAAATAAAAATATATTGGTTTATAATTAAATTTCTGTTTATGATTTCGCATAAAAAAAAGAATATTGTTTTTATTAAAATAAAAAAAAATACCGCCCCCGGGTGGGCTCGAACCACCAACCTTTCGGTTAACAGCCGAACGCGCTACCTATTGCGCCACGGAGGCACTTGTCGAGGCAGCAAAAATTATTTAATATAAACTATTGCCAATAAATACGTAAGTATGTACAACCAAATCCCTCATTGTAGCAGTTCAAGGGCATTCATTTTCTTGGTTATTTAATATAATACAGATAAATTAAAAATATAATGTATATTAGATGATATATTTTTCATTTTCTATTTTAAACAATGTATTTATTCAATTTTAAAGTCATATAATATTATTTATTGTTGAAACCTAATATCTGGTTTGACATTTCTCATTTTTACTTTTTAGACTGATCATCGTTATCTTTATTTTTTTATTTGTTAGATACACAAACATATTGATTTGCGTATTTGTAAGAATTTTATATAATATTGGTCAGTCCAACTTATATTTTTTATTCTACTGCTCCCGAGGTCTGATATATTACATTCATAGCTCCGCAAACATTTTGCTTTTTCATTGATAAATTATAAATTAATTAATTAAAAAATATTTGTACACACTGTGTATCATAAATACATTTTATTTAGATGTATTATAAAAAAATAATCTAACTAAACTTCAAATTAAAGTGCCTGTAAATACAGGAATATTTCATGATTGCCTGGCAAGAGCTTCATTGTCTCACGAAGGGTCGAGGCACTCAAACTAGAAGCACTGTAGTAAGCAGTGATTCGTGGTAGGTGATAAACGATAACTACCTAATAAATAATTAGTTGCGGCTAAGTGAGAATTATATTAAATGACATTGAATTCATGATTTTCTTGTACATTGATTAATGTATTGTAGAATAAATGAAAAAAATATATTTTCAAAGCTTCGCAAGCAAGCAAACGCTGAGAATTATATATCGATATGTATTCAACATTTTATTGATTTCAACTGAACAAATTATTATTTCCAAAGTTAAAGAGAAAAAAGTTATGAAAAGATAAAATACACGAGACAAAACCCTGGGCGTATTAAATAAATGTCTGTAAACAACTTTTTATTCAGTACGTATTGTTTTATTATGTTCAAATACAGGTCGAATTTTGATATCCAGTGCCAGATTTAGCATTTGAGAGACCCTAGGCGCAATTCAATTATGAGGCCTCTACGCCCTCTAGCGATTGTTTTTGCTTTCAATATTATTGAAAATTTACTTTCGTCCAGAATTTTGAGATTTCTCGTTTTTTAGGTCTCGCGCTATCTTAATATTTTCGTACTTCGTCCAAAATGTCATGGTTTCTTGTGGCGCGCCTAAAGGTGAATCCGCCACTACCGCTAATAAGAAACTCGAGGGACCACCCCATTTATTTCGTTATACTGAGTGGGTATAGGGACAGTGTTCTTACATATTATATGAACCGAGACAGCAAAAAATATATGTCACACTGGAAATTTATTTACTTCGGTGTTCGTTATGAAGAGATTTAAACTATAGTGGGTTAGAAGTTGTATTAGACTGATGGAGTGTTAAAATGTATATTTCTCGATATCTTTTTCATATACAATTTACTTCTTAAGTATGCAATGTATAAAATCAACCCTTTAGCTTACATCCATTGTCATAATAATGTTAATACATTATTCGTCTGGCTGAATTACTGAAAATAAGATTAATATAACGTTATTTTAGAAACTGTTAGTAAATTGGAAAGATATGTTGTAAGAAATCTGTCACAGTGGAAAAATAGACTTTGATAGTAGGCAGACAGACGATTGCCAATTTTCTTTTCGAATACAAAAAAAAAACTAGAAACAAGACGGGCAAAGTGAATAGCTGTTATCTGAAAAAAGGTTACTTTACCAGTCTTAAAACGGATTTCAAACTATTCATCCAGATTTTTGTGCGTTTATGAATTTATAATATATACTAACATAGTAACAACTATTGTGAACATACACTTAACTACGTATAAATCTTTTAAATAAAATAGCAAGAATAAAATCTATCAAATCGATATATATTTATTTTATCTTGCCTTTTCGGAAAGTATAATATATGCACCCTCGTAATATGAAGACAGACTATTTTTCACTATTGGTTGTCAGTCAATTGCTTAACCTAATCCTGAGATCCTGATTTTTGGAATTCAAAAATCCGAAGCGCGCACGCTAATTTATCTTCTACTGGTGAGACAATTTATAAAAATACTATTATATAAAAATTAAATGTAGTATATATGCATGAACATTATTATAGTGCGTCTCAACTGATTTCAATAGTGTGTGCATACAAAAATATTATTTATGTTGATTGAGTCAAAGTTATTTAAAGTTTGTGAATTTCTATTCATAATATTAATTGTCATCTGGGTTTCGCCAATCGGCAACTTTAGTTTGTGTACATAAACTGTATGAACGTATACACTTGGACATGGCGCACCGTGTTCTTGCACATGCTGGAAGGGTTGGAACCCAAGTAACAAATAACGAGATTCATGGAAGTTTACAAGTTTATTTCAAATAGTTCTGACATTAGGGTCAGTTTTTATCGAGCGCATTTTCTACTTATATGATACCTTGAAATCTTAAAATTAGTGCACATAAAATAAATTAAAATTATATTATAATACATACTAGAAAATATCTACCTTAAATTAGATTTTTCGAGTGGATTTATCTATAGAATATTTAATAGAAAGAGGAATGGAGGGGGCAATACGTATGCAAGTCACTGCTCCATATAAAGCATGTTGAATAATATAGAATATGTACCAAAGCACATTTATTTTAGTCTGATAAGTCATCAACAAATCCTACAAATTTATCCGCAAGGAAGCGCGATCAGTGCGCCATAATTTTAGCACATAAGACAAAAGCGCGCCAACAAAAGCGCGTATGACAAATTGGGGCCATGACATAAGTATATACGTGGTACGTGTAGCACATGGGTTAATATTATGTACAATCCATGTTTTATTTACTGTTCTCACACGCGATCATGTCGCCGCGTTGTTTTGTCACGAGCACTTTTGTCTGGTGCTTAAATACTGTAAAACAACTATTTCAAATGTTTCACTGTTGAATAAGTTTTTTGATGAGTAATGAAAAAAATATTGAGTTTCTGGGGATGAATTGTGCGGAGTAGTCGAAAAACACGAGGCTATGATTGAGGGAAGATTTTTTTGGGCGAGCAATTTTTCGTTCGCCAACTAAATGGACCGTATCCCCTCGGAATATTTATTTATTTATAGTGAGGAGAATTTTTGGCAGTTTGTTGTAGTACATTATTTTGTCTTGTGTTCGTATGATTTCTCACATGTAAATCTTTATATGATAAACAGTGTGAGAGCAAAATAGTGTTTTTTAGAGAGCAACACATAATGTGAAAGGAGATTAAAGATGTTGCAAATACTTAAATAAATTTTGTGTAAAGAATAATATAAAACATTATAATGGTTTATCTCGTATGCTATGTAAGGGATCTTTTGAGGTATTTTATGAAATTTATTTACATGCTTAAGTACCGAGGTACTCAACGAGAAAGATGTTCAGCTATGCAAAAAATAAGAATCATGAACAGTCAAATACATCTGTCCAAAATATTAGAAATTAATACAGTACATTCTTGTATTAGGTCAATTTAAATACCTGAGAATTTTTTTATTTAGAAAAATATTTTTATATTTACTACGGAAAAAATATTTCAGCATGGCATATACCTATATACTTACTTTGATGTTAATTTATTTTTTAAAACATACGGGATTTACTAGAAAAAGAAAATACCTGCAATAGATTAACTTTAAAAGTCTAAATTAAATAGGTTTGTTTCACTGTGGTAGGTTTTTTGTGCTACATACTATAAAATTGTTTATGAAAATTACAACTAACTAATTCAATAATGTTATTCTGCAAAAAAGTGAGTTAGCTTTGCTGGAGGTTATTTTAATTTGAGCACCTTTATTAAGGTCAGTTAGGCTAGCATCTACATATGTTACAGTTAAAGTGTCAAACCATATTAGGTAAAATACACAAAAGAGACACTGACTACTTAATTTGGGCATTATCGGAATATAACACTCCCACTGTAGTATTTATATACATATATGTATATATTATACTTATTATGTAATAATCTTATTATTGGGATTTATCATTTTCAAATGGCTTGGAAACTCTCAGTCGTAATTGATAAATAACAAAATGAAATGAATGTGGCTGTCTGTATCTAAAGTCAATCAATCTTATCAGCATTAGCAATATTCATCCCGATATTCGGATACCTTTGCATTGAGAAAGAAAATATTTTACCGCCCTTAATGTTAAAAAAGTACAGATGAAATAGAAAAAGTTTTAACTTTGGATTGACATAGACAGATGGTTTTAAGGAAAACTTAAAGATAAACATAGATTGTCAGAGAATTTTCTTAAAGTTTCTTAATTGGTATACCTCATACCTCAATGTCATCGAAAGCTACGGCTACGAAGTGAAGTTTTGAAATAAGGGGTAGATTTATATCCACCTCTTTTATATGGATATATCTGACGGAAAATAACTATGTATAAAGAGTTTCTATATTTAAGACCATGAAAAAATATGCTTTATTATTTAAAGAGTTTGGTTGATCCATTTATCAAACTACAGAAGAAGACTATATTTTTAGGAATCTTATGAATATTCGTCTAATAATATTGACAAGAACCGTAAAACAAAAGAGGCCGAATGGCCTAAAAATAAAGAACGTAATTCATATTATTTTAGGATGGTGAAAGTGCAACATATCAATTATTACATTACGTTTTTTTTAAGCAACAGCAGTTCCTGCAAACTTTTTGATACAAATTCCATGTAATTATAGGTCAGGAGTGATTCAATCAGTTTTCTCTTGATTTGCATGTATCTGGCGTAGACGAATTGAGGGTGGCGCAAATAAAGTAAAATTAGTGTGAGAACTAAAATGTAAACGAGAAACTATAATTTGTGGAGGTAAGCAAAAATTTTAAGGAAACGTCAGATCTAGAATAAAAAACAAGAAACAATAAAAGCAGCGCAATGATTTTATTTACTCCAGGGCACTGAATTTGTAGCTCTCCCACTGGTCTAAAATTGTAGAAGAAACATCATTTTAATATTTTCGAACAAATAACCCAGCTATATAAAACATTGAAATAAGTATTTTGATACCGAAATAAAGAAGTGCCGCACAAAACAAAAATAAATACACAAATTCTTAATTTTACGAGAATATTAAATGAAGCGGTCCTGTTCTTCTAAAAGGATTCTTATGGTTGGTATATTTGGGATCACAGTATATCTTGAACCCTAGACAGATATTTACCTCGAATCATTCGAGATTTTAGCGTATTGTATTTCGTTTATATCAGACTTTCAAAATAAAGTGATGTATTACTAAGATATCTATCACGTGTCTCCAGTAGTATACAACAGAGAAAGATAGTTTACTAAACATTTTAATTGAGTAGATTTATGTTTATGATATGTACTATTATCAGGTAAGTGATACAACCGTAGTTAGTATTGTATAAGAATTCTCATCCTGTAACGTCAGAATTTCGAAAGTTTTCTTCCCAGAGGTGTCACATGTACAGCTGTCACGTGCACCGCCATCTTGATACCGGCGACGGCACAACCTCTCTATTTCCTTTTTTCTCCGAGAGACGGCGTTAATGGCTTGAGACAAGGGAAACGCATTAGTCAAATAAAAGTGGGTACTCCGTTGAGACAGTGGTTTTCAATACAGTTTTAAAGAAAATTGAACGCTCTCCCGGGATCTAACAATATCCGGACTTTTAGATAAATTGAAAAATAACTTAATATTCAGATATTCTTATCCCCTTAGCTAGGAGTCTTTGAAGAGAGTGACTTTTAAATAAGGAATATTTTTATAGCCCACCTAAAAATGTAACGTGACGTCAATTCGCACATAGATTGTAACTTTTTTTTCGATTATTAATTTCGATATCTACACTTATTGTGCATTTAAGTTGTACATATAATTAATTTGACACGCGTTACGAGTTGTGAGTAGAAGAAAAATGAAATATTAATTTATAGCTAAATTATTAATAGCATATTGAAAGAATGAATAGAATATCACAGATTAAAATAGAAATGAATATAGGAGAATATTAAGTGATTATACTATAAAAAAAATTTGCTGCGCTGTGATTTGAGGTAAACGGCAAACGATGCGTCAATTCGATTTGTATCAAACGTAACAAATATAAAATAACGCCATACATTCGTGTATATGAAAGCGCTGCAATACTGTTGCATCAAATTTAATATGATATTTTATATGGAGTATGAATCATTGAAATATAGATAATGTGTAAATAAAGTCTCATTTCTAAGCTGATTCATTATGAAAATGGTCAGAAACTGGATTAATCGTTTTGTATAACCAAAACTCAAGCCATTTGTAAAAGAGTAATGTGGAAAAGTCACCGAATTTTTACAAGGTTTGTCAGCTTTAAAAATCTTAACTCTTTTCAAAATGGCATAAACATTTTGGCGATTTTTCTCCCGTAAAGATAACCCTTCAACCCTTTTCAGTTTTAATTAAAAGTGGATGAACTTTGTAACATTTATCTCGCTGCGTGATCAGGAACCTTATGAGTAGAGGGAGTCACATTATATATTATATTAAAATGTACATTGTTTTAGTCTGGGTATTAATTAAAATATTATAACCATTGATAATATAGTGTAATATAATACAGACACTATAATCAGTAACGCTTTAGGCAACTCATCATTGAACCTTCTATATTTCAACGGAAATTATGCTCGGATTTTCACACTTTATATTGTATATACTTATTATTTTGATTTTTAATATCGGATAATATTAAAGCAGTAATTAGTTTAAAGTTGTTGACTATTTTAATAGATGAGAAAGATAATTCAGCTGTTTCCAACATATGAATTTTAATAAATTTGTATCCGCAGTAAAAAATAGCTAAAATATAAATCTGAAAAAATATATTTATGATTTTCGTCCCTTTAAAGTATGAACAAGAGAATTAATTTATTCTAAATATGACCCAAGAGAATATTGCTAAAAATACGGAAAAAAATTAACCAATTTCTTTTCTTCATTTACTTTTTTTTATAATATCGACGCAAAGAAGTGAGAGTAAAAAAAACACTATTATAATATTTTCTATGAAAAAAATATTTATGAACATGATACGTTTTTATTGTAATTTATGTTATTGGCTATCCTTTCGTAATGTCGAAAATTTAAAAAAAACATCATCTGAAAAATGCTGTGCAGTCTTATGAAAGACTAACTTTAATTATTTGTTATTAAGGATTCAATATAATTGATATTATATAAAGACATTCAAACTAATTAATGAATAATTAAACATCCCCGGGATAATTTCACGTTTACGACTCTGTGACTTACGCGTCAGAACATTTAAATGCAAGTGTTTCCATGGGAAAAAGTTCACGTTTCAAACAAATAGCTGTTCACACCTCGGACCAGATGAATAAAAAGATAAGAGAAGGAATGGGTAGCAAAATCTGGGAGATTTCTGCTCTTCCATATTAACTTAACAGATATTTTTCCATCACGCTTATAATTTGCAATGCGTAACAATTTCATAGGATTATATTTATGTGCTCGTAATTAACATAGTTTCAATGAATACCTTTCAAGGTTTAGTAAAACAAAACGATGATACTAATGGAGTGTAATGTTAATGTATAATTTATCTCTCAACTACTGTGATAATTACGCTGGCGAATATTAATTATTGCAAATAAACTTACTGAAAATTATAGATACATGGGATAATATAATATGAGATAGTAAGATATAAATCTAATGGTTTTTTACACCATTGAAATTATACCAAGTGACCTGTGTAGGGTTATATTCTTAAAAATTAAATAATCTTTCACATACATATTATGTTCGTGTACATTCATAACAAGATCTTGCTGACGGCGCAGCCCTTTTTCAGAGCGACCTACATGAGCGCTAGTAGTGGTATAAATTTACTGAAAAAATACGGTAATTCAATTTAAGGTTCGAAGGAGACCAAAAGAAAACCTATGATAGTGTGAGATCACAGCGTTCCTTTGCCACTGGCGTGTATAGTTTTCCAGTGTGACATTCAACAAGCAACGTGAAGAATGGCAGGTAGACTTTTGTTTTATGCTCTGGCACTTTTTCTATTCCGCCTGGGTTTTGGCTAGGATATACCCCGTTCAGTTTCACCAGGGAGACAACCCGCTATCACAAAGATTCACTCAGAGACGTTACTTAACATTTGTTACCGGGGAAAATGTTTTATCTATTTTATTAAGATAGTTCTACAAGCGTTATTAATGGCGGAGGTTTCCACATTAAATTATATTCAAACTATATTTCGTAGCTTAATAAATTTATTAGTCTTAGAATACTATGCCAGACATCGCATCGAATTAATATTGCATACAATGCATTGCGATATTTAATTTTGTTCGAGATTGTTGTAATAAATACTTGCGCATGTTTTGTTGGCAGGTGCTCATCAACATACTGTTTATATTGAAATGGTTCTCACAATGAAATAAAGATTTTTTTAAAACGTCACGATGTTTTCATCATATTTCTTTACAAACTTATATAATATTAATAACTATAATTTGTGTTGATTTTTATTTCTGTGATTCGCATCTTGAAAATAATTTGTGCTTATATACTTGAATTAACTAATGTAACTTTTCTGAAAACTCGTAAAGAAAATATTTCATTACACATTTCACGCATAAAACGTACTTGGTAATTTAGTTTTAGGAAGTTTTTTACAGCCAGAAGCGTTTCATTTGTTTTTGACCATAACTGAAATAAAGGACT
Source organism: Rhyacophila evoluta (assembly GCA_022683975.1). Lineage (NCBI taxonomy): Eukaryota > Metazoa > Arthropoda > Insecta > Trichoptera > Rhyacophilidae > Rhyacophila > Rhyacophila evoluta. The sequence goes on along the minus strand of JAGVSQ010002899.1, from coordinate 13,112 downwards.
ATTTACTGTTACTGACATTTTTAGGAATATTATACGAATTCACGAAATTTGTTTTCCTTGAACGCTTGGAAAGATTTCAACAATTCGTTTTACATCAAAGCGAATATGTTACTAACCATGTTTATAAATTGGACCGGCATACCACTGGCCGGTAAGAGACCATGCACCCTTTATTGTGAACTTAGAGCGATTCACCGAGAAGGAAACTTGCCCGCGTGATTTGAAAAGTGTGTTCTTTTACTCTCTCTTTGTATAACTGTCATGCCTGAAAAGTGTTTTATACAACGACGGTTTACGTTTTAGGAAGATTTGTTTTGTTGGTTTTGCCTAAGAAAATATTGCCGAGTGAAAATATTCTATTTTTATAGTCTAAAGTTTTGGTTTTAAAGCAGATTGTCTGGTAAAATGATTGTAGCTCCCTATCATACGTAAATAGGAATTGCTACTTCGTGTGTTATTACTACTATAACAAACTTTTTGGATTCTTTTTTAAAAAGATCCAATTAGATATTTTTAGGTTTATATAATCTTATATGGCTTAATTATATATTATAAATCTAAAAAAAACTAATATAAAGTTAATTTCATTGAACAAATAACATGACTTAACATACAAATTCAGTATTTTTTAAAATAAAAAAATAAGAATTACAATATACTGGTAAACTGTTCTTTTACTGTCACTGTTGTAAATTACATAAAAAAATATATTTACAAAAAAGGTAAGACATATACGATTGATGTATAATGTTGGCCCTTCTGATACGATATATTAAGAGCAGTGATTTTCAACCTGGTCAAAGGGAGGGGGAGGGGGAATTCCGCCAGCCTTATTTAAAAAAATGAAAAAAATATAAAATAACATTTCTATATCATTATATGTATTGAAAAAATAAAGGTGGGGAGGCGCAGTAGCAAAAAATTAATTCACTCTCTATAATTCACACTGATTAGTCCTTCAGAAAATTAATCTTCAGACACTCCTCAATACCATTAAAAGTTAGTTAAGGTTAGCTTAAGCAATTATTGGAGTTTTCTTTATTGGTACTTTCTACAGAAGAGTTTTTGTAAATATGTTATAGATAGACATAGTTATGGATGGACAATTAGTATCTAAAGGTTATTCGTCAAAAATGTAATTTATCAAGAATCACACAATTGCATTACTTACTTTTCATTTCGGAGCTGTTCCGTATTGTTCAAGATATTCAATAAAATGATGATAATATATGTATATGTATATGACAAAGTAAATAATCATGCGTAAATATTGGTATAAAATTTCAAATTTAAATGGAACGGTTTATAAGATGGTTGAAAATAGCTGAAGTATGCATTCATACAATACAAACTAAAATAGAAAAATCATTATAATCTGACACCAGCGCTAGAACAATCTCGAAGCCTTTGTCAATTTAATACTGTAAGAGTGATTTGCGATTCGTTATTTTTTTATTGCAGCTCGGTTGTATTCTCGCGCTTTTCTCGAAGGCTTAGTCTTTCCCGCTATTTCCCTTCGCGTTGAATAAAAAGGAAAACGTCATATAACAATGGGAGCTTCATTATTCCGCTCCGGCCGACGGGCTCCCACGCTCTGCGACTTAGAACCCTTTCACACGAGTATCCGATTATTCTTTCATGTGCAAATATTATTGCCACGAAAATGCATTGTTATAAATTTAATAAACGCGTCCCAATATTTATTTTAAACATATAATGCGCACACACGCAGAGTGTATATTTTTCTTAGTGTTTTCACGACTTATTAAAACTTTATCTTATTTGTTCAACGTTTTAAATTACAAATATCCACTCGATTATAATGTGTAAATATTCACATATGTATGCATATGTATAGTGTGCTTGCTATTAAATAATACTTTAGAAAATGTTTGTCACAAATGACGTTCTATCTGACTTTGTATAAGTTATAGTGAGCTTAAATATAATTATGCATCATATATACAACAAGTATCATTAAACAATTTTAAGAATTTTTTTTGCAAGATATATAATATTTTGAATTATTTTTATAAAATACATGAGACATTGCACAATAATCTGTTTTAACTCATATTAAAATGAGTTCTGACACTAAATACTGAAATATTTATAGTTTGGATGATATGTTATTAGATCAGTAAGTCTGCATGTGTTGGCTAATGGGAGAATCAGGAAGCGAGCCGAGTCGTGAATTGGTTAATAATGAAGATAGCGGATTCGATTTCAGTAGCTGTCTAATATATATTTTTATAATTATTTAGATACTATTATATTCCATAAAGCAAACAATTTATTAATTATACCGTGTGAAGCTCCATCTAATGGATGTTTTGTTTTAATCCATTAATTTACGATTGAAAATTTATATAAGTAATCGACAAGAAATGAATAACTAAATTTAGTAAGAACAATGGTAATTTATTACAAACTAACATAATGGCGTATGCGAGATTATGACTATCACTGCTAAAGAAGCACGAGGGACATTTATTTATTATATTATTAGCGCTTATGTTTATTTAAATATCATTGTGTTAAAAGGTGTTAAGCTCTAGGCAAGAGTTGAGTTTCCACGGTCTCATTAATTCATGGTGATCTCGTTGACTTGCTGGAGCATGCTACAGACTTCAGTCTTCTTAGATTAAGACGTTGAAGTTGATATAATAGCTATCAAACTATGAAACTACAATAGACAGTAGTAATTATTGCAAAGCATAAAAAGCTCATTAAGAGAAAATAACCATTGAATAATGTATTTCAGTTATACTTGACACGGCACAGACAATTGCTATATGCTATTATGGTATTGTTGTTTGTAGTACACGCTATTCAAAAGTATTTTGTTCATTCAAATTTTTAGACACGAAAGATTTATAAACAGAATTAGTTATCCGTTAAATTTCTTTCTATATTCTGCATCCAAATACAGATTAAAACATGTAAATATTTTATGTGATCTTCGATTTAGATATATATATATTATCGTATGGATCTAACCTTTAAAATTTTATACGAAAAATCTTACATTGCTTAGTGTAATTTTTATAAAATATATGTATACATGTAATAAGTATTTGATAGCTTCAGTAGCGGCGAATAGCTATCGACAGTAAAAATGAACCCGTGGAATTGAGTAAATATATTATTTCTAAAAATGAAAAGTGAAATTCTGAATTGTGTCTGTTTCTTCTTCCGACTAGTGGGATTTCAGCGTCTCGAAGAAACGTCAGAATACTATCTAAAGGTTGTAATCAGCGGAATTAAGGGATGCTGGCATGACTTAGGAGGATGCAAAATGATTCGTTCATAGATAACCCCGGAGGCCCCATGCAGTCATATAGGAAGCCAAGATATTATTTCAACCGTTTCATACTGAAAAAAAAAATATTCCATGTAGATATTTCTAGATTGATTAAGTATTCTTTTCTGTAATAAAAATAGGCATAAAAATACACAATGTTATATTTTTATATGAAGAAACTAATGCATTTTCAAACGATATTTATTTCAATATCATTTAAAAAGAGCTACATTAATATGGTTTCAAAGGCTACATTTTTTTGTAGGTAGTGTAAAAAATATAATATATACACGCTGTAACAAAGAAACCGTATTTTATTATGTGAAGCCGTTAAAAATGTTTTTCCAACGTCGCAATTGTTTTAAAAGTAATTTCCCATTACCAATTAGATATCTACAGGTATTTATTTCACGTTTGTTTTATGTTTCATAAAAGTTTATTAACCGTAGGCGATTGTTTTAATTTCGGTCGGTCGGAGAAGGCACCTAATTGATTATCTAAATAGCTTTCTAAACCGAATAAAACTTTCGGCATTATTTTCATAAATTTATTGTTTCAAATTTGGAATTTTAATTAGGTATTTTACGAAAATATAAGAATGGATAACATAGATTTACAAAATAAAATAAATATCAAGTTACGCAAACGCTTAAAGACTTTTACAGCTCGCAGGGCTGGCAACCTTTTAAATGATGAAATTTAATTTGATTTAATATTTAATAACATTAAATTGTTGTGTGATATTTTAATCCTCACCTGTCGTACAATAAAGTTATTTTTGTCGTTATGAAACGTTTCAAAGAATAATACATTATGAAGTACCACCCTAGTTGATAAACGGAATCGTTAAGTGCGGAAACGTAATCCGATGCTTTTCCAGCGCTAATGGAAAAACAAGGGGCAGAGGAGGTTTCTAATTTCATCCCTTTAAAAAATTAATGACATATAAACAAAAGCCTTTCGGTTAGAAAAAGAGATGAGGCCCAAATAGTCGTCTATTATTTATTTATGGGTGTTATTCCAATCGGAAAAAGAAGCGTGGAAAACCATGAGACTTATGTACCGGAATTATTGAATTAGGACTGGAAAGGACGAAATAGATACACGCTTAATCCTTAAAACTGTTTCAGAGAGATATATTTATACGACAGTAGTAATTATCCTGGGTAATGAATACGTTATCCAAATATAAATAAATAAAATGCTACATATTGTATATTAGACTTCAAAAGACGCTTTGAAACTCTCTAAGCTTTTAATGCATTCGTTATAACACGGTTGTCTTGTTTGTATTATCATTTTGTGAAACATGCTTGACTCATATGTAAAATCTGACCTTGAATCAGCTGTAGTCTGTGTAATTTACGAGTAGTATAGGTTCGAGAGTTGTATATTTGATTGATGATCTATACGTGTATATATAAATGACTTTAAACCGTTTCTTTAAGTCTATGGCGTTTGCTAATTTTAATCATTTAGATTATTAAAGAATCTATATGCTTGATACGCCTTAAATTTATTTAATGCTTTCAACAAAATCAATTTTAACTGCATAGCCAAAATAAATCAATTGCTGGATGCTCATTTTTTTTCACTAATAATAGCCAGTAGGAATAATATTAATACATCATTATATTGTGGAAATTTTTTAAAAGATAGATAAAATATTCTATCTTTTCATGAATCAGAACATATGGAGTCGTGATGATTTAATTAATATCTTTATTAAAAATTTTAACGGAATTAATTTTCCAACGGGTATGCGAAGTAAAATATAATATATTATTATAACAGGTTAAAATGAATCTGTCTTGATAAAAGTAGGTACGGTTAATGTAAATATGCCAAGAAAGGCGAACTTTAATTAATTTCCTATGATAATAGAATACACTTTGTTAGGATTTTGTATTCATGTAACCGCCATTCTACGTTCATATAATAATTAATTTAACGATAATATTTCTGTAACGGAGATTGGCCAACTTCGGTGGAGGGACAAATGTGCATGGTTCCCAAATATTCACAATCCTATCCATCGGTATATATAATATCTATGCGGTATTTTTTACAGAGGAGTTATGATTCATTATTATTATTTTTTTCTATTATATATTAAAACACAACATTATATCATTTATACAGCTATATAGTTCTTTCATATTTACTCTGTAACTATTCTCTGTCTTAAAAATACTATTTTTTCCAAGAGTTATGTTTATATGATATATTTTAAATAGATGCATAAATAATAGAGTAAAATAAAATAATTATTAAACGAATTTGAAGGCGAACGTATCCAATACACAAAATAACATAACGTACCATACTGTATGATAGTAGGTATTATATTAGATGTGTGACGAGTGACGGTGGTAACATAGAAATTTCCCCGTTATGAATCTACGAAATATTATTTTTCAAATCGTTATTTAGGATGGCAAGGATCATAACATTGCATTACGATTAGTTTTCCTTCGTTTCATCTCTTTAGATCTCACATTCGATTCTTTAATAAATACACGTACGACAATTGATAATTATACAATTTCACACATGTACAATTGAACACAGATACATTTGATGTCATTTTGTCGGGCGTGCAATTGATTGCGTGTATTTATCGTTGAAACTTTATAGGAACACCGAAATTTTCACGAAATTTCCCGAAATTGACCGATTTTAAGTGTTTTAGAGTGTCAGCTACATGGGACATATTTTATCATTACTTTACTTGCCATTATATTACAGTTATTGACATAAGGCACTGCTTTGTTTATATCCAAGCGATACTGATTAATATTATAAGGCGACTGGGTTCGTAGAGGTATCAAAGTTGGGTCGCTCACTAGAAAATGCTATTTTGCCATGATTTAGCTTACCGAATCCTCAAAACCATCTGCTTTACACGTATTATCATTTCAGAATAAGATAAATTACTCAAATAATATTTGATCGCTGTCTGTCCTACGGCTTTGATTTCAAAATAAATCGTATTATGATCCTGATGAGAAACAATATTGTTCGTTTAGTTCTCAATAGAGATTAAGAATAATGGCTATTGTTTTAGGCTATCTTTTTGATCATGGATAAATTGCAGGAGTTGCAGGCAGGTATAAATTAAAGCAAGAGCACAAGTTAATCTAATCAATTTCTATGGACGTATTTATTGTACCAGTAATTATTCTGCATATGGAATCAAATTTGATTGATGTTCCAGTTATGTGTAAATAAAATAAACCTACGAAAATTATATGGTATTTTATTTACCATGCCATACTTGAGCATTGGCAATTCCTTGGTAAAAAATAGCTAATTTTATATTGGAAGTTAATAACAATGTTTAGGGTTCAATACATCCCTTTTTTAGTTTTTATTTAGATCACATAATTATGTTGTATTAAAAAAATATAAGTAGTTAATTATGGAAAGTGCATTTATACATATATATATCATTGTAGTCGGATATCTCGTAAATCAACTGAGTAACAGATAAAATTCAATTTTCAGGAAAATCTATGTAATCGTGTAGATTAGCTCAAGTGATTATTTATAACTGAGAGAAGAGACTGTCAAATAGGTCTTGGCAGGCAGCAATCTAATTTGGCGTGAGAAACTTGTTTACTTTTGCAACGTAATCAAGCAAAATCGAGCAACTCCATCCAATAGGGTATCTATCTCATAGCTTGACCAAACATATATTGCAGATATTTAAGAAAAATTGGTTTTATAATATTTAGCACACAGTGACGAAAACTTAAAAATTCTTGAAAATACGCGTATCCTGAAAGAATTATACAAAGAGGTAGGTAATTTAAAATTATTTTATTGTATGTACGAGCATTTTGAATATCAGTTTTTATGACACCTATGATATAATTGTATCAAGAAATTCCCCAATTTTACACGACATGTTTGATGGAAAATAGTCAACAAATAATATAATTATAATAGTATCGGTTAAGTGAGTTAATGTAGCTAGTGTAATTGCAATGATTGTTATTCCGGCCAATGTTGGTATGAGCCCTTACAAATTACTTGAGAGACATCCACTGTTTTTATTTCGATTCGGAAAACTAGTCTACCGTTAGTATGCAAATACATACGCTGTTGGCTGTGTGTAACCGAATTTATTTGGGTATCACTATCTTATACTAGATAGACATTGTTTTAAATATTTATGCGATACAATCTTCCTTAAAAGAGACTTCCTTAGAATATCGTGTTTACATTAATTCTTTTATTTTTATTTTTGTGTTTACTTAAGTATTGTGTCATGAAGTGAACGTCATAGAGTTAGAATCTGTAATTGTATCAACTCGTTTTATGAAAATAGTAAATGAATGGTGGAGAGTTGATTTTTTAAAAGTAAGATTTGGTTAGACTTGGAACAGTGGGAAAAAATATTAAGCAATATAATATATTTATATTATTATATACAATTTAATAAGTAAAAACATTGCTTCATATATTTGTGAAGATGTATACTAACCTATTCAAATTTAATAAATTTAATATTGTCTATTATTCAAAAAAAAAATATTATTTATAAACGAATACATTGAAAATAATATCGTGGTCTGTTCTAATTTGTGATATATTTTTTTCATCTGATTTTTGAAAATTTAAATACGCAATATATGTATGAAATAAGTGCGATTTAGTATTTGAATATCATATTTAATTAAATTAAAATCGTACAACCCTGAAGTAACTAATTGAGAAACTGCAAGCTAACAAGTTAGTCTCAAAGGTTCGTAATACCCCGACAGGTATCGAAGCCTGTTCACCTTCTACCCGCCCGATAGCTCTGATCTGTTCTCATAAACTCCACACCCTTGTAACCATAGACTGGTCGGTTGGTTAGTTGCCAGTTTGTAGTTTTACAAGTGCAAGAAGCGAGCAATTCAATTAATTGGGTTCCGGTTATTGGGCATAAAATTTGTATTGCAGTGTTCGAGTTTCTATGAAGAGACGCTTTAGATACTCTTTGACTAGACTTAATATAATTACGTTTGAAGCAATTTGACTGTAAATATATGGATGTATTGAACAATTACGTTATGAAGGAATTATTAAACATTGATCATAAGATCTCATGAAATACTCAGTTATTTATAACTAAAGTTATTGACTATTCGAGGTAAAAATTGCATTGGTCAGTAAAAATTAAATTGAGTTATACAAAAGGCTGACGGCAAATGCCTTATATGCAATAAATTTGTAATTAAATGACGGAATAAATATATCTTCAAGTAAAGCTTAACATTAGTTTAAAATTACACAGATAAATAAAATAAAATTTCTAGAGTAGAAGTAATCAATAATGTTTCATTCATAAAATTTATGTATGTCCATGTAGCTATCTGAAATTTCATTTAAATTAAAGAAAACTTCTTATTTTTTTATAAATAGGAAATAGTTATATAAAAAATACCAATTTGTAGTAAGTAGTTAGTAACATCATAAATACATAATTTAGAACTCATAATATATAAGTTTATAATCAAATCCAATCGGAATGTAAGGCTTATGGATATTCACAATGGAAGGATTTAGTATGAAATATTTTTTCCCGAAAATTTGTTGTCACTAAAGTGCTCAAACTATTGGATATCCAAGCCTCGTATTTTGATATTTTAAAACCCTTAGCAGGTGTGCGAACCCACAAAAACCGGCACTGAATCGCGCGGGTTTACTCCTCGACCCATATCACCCTTATTCATATTTCGAATGAATTTTTTTTTTGGCAATCTTCGTTTTTTTGATTCGCCGTGTTGAAACTTATATCCTAGTAAAAAAATGTGGCAACTAAATGAAGGAAACCCCTTGCTTATTTGGTGGAAAGAGATTGGAGATGGTAAGAATTTCATTTGAATGTTCGGTGTAACGTATACTATTTTACAACTTATATTTTTATCATTTAGTATACAAAGTTTACGTATTATTATAAATACACAAAACTAAATAAGGATATATTGCGAAATACCAATAAATGCAATTGTAAGGCACATAATTAAACGAGTGTCTTAAATGAATTCGTTCCGATTGTAAGGGGCTAAATTGAAAAGTTTTCCTTTCCCGACGAAGCTGTACAAGTTCGACAAAGTTGTGTAAAACCATACACCGATCAAGTATTGATTTAGAAACTTGGAAGTGTCCTTTAGTTTTAGTCGATCTCGATATCACCTCAGGCATGGATGGTGAGAGATGGACCGCAAAATCACTGGACTTTACTATCAAACTCTGCACTTTATAAGTACTTTGAAATTTGTGGGAAAACGATTTTCTATCTACGTGGTATAGAATTTAATAAACTTAAGTAGATACTGGAAGTGAAAATATGTAGTAAAATAGTTTAATAATAAGCTTACGTTATCACTAATTTCTTCACTAATATATTTTAATATTATTACACTCATTCTTCTAGTAATTAAAAGATTTTTTTTTTATTTTTAGTTAGATTTTTGTTTTTCACACAAAAAATCTTTATTTATTCGCCAATATTATGTTTTACTCCTTTAAAGTAATTCTCATCAGATATGGTACACTTATTGAAGCGCTTTTCCGATATTCAAAGCATATCCAGAACTACATTGATCTTCGGTATGGCGTTTAGTTCTTTCAGTGATTTTGTCCTTATCTTCTGAATACTGGCAAAATGTCGTTTTGTCGTGGGTTTTCTCCTTCGGTTGTAGAAAGAAGTCACAGAGAGTCATATAAAGTGAATATGAGTGCTGAGATATAACAGTGATGTTTTTTTTCTAATCATTTAAAAACAAACTAAAAAGTAAGTTGTGAAGACAGGGAGTATCATGGTGAAATGCCATGATTTTTTTCACTGTAGATCTCAGCGTTTTCTTTGTACAACATTTATACTTCAAATATAAATGAATACCATTTTAAATGGATTGTGAGAGTTTGAAACGAATGGAAGAAGGTGTATTCTTAGCTAAGATAAATCAAATCTGTCTTACGACTATTTTCGCGATAATAAAGAAAAAGATAAAAACTGATTTTTACCATAAATTTAAGGTCAAACCAGGAAACAAGCTCATATTTTTTTACTGTCATCTCCAAATGTAGAGCATCAGAAATTTCCCAATCGGAAAAAAATATCTTTACAAAGAGTTTTTCTCTATAAATGAATATTATTTAATGATTCGACTTATTGGTTTGCAAACGTGCATATTTAAAATTGTAAAAAATATATGCCACTACTTGATTTGAACTCAAAATCTTTGGTGTCAAACGCGTCTACGCTTTCCAACTATAACATTAACTGAAAATCTCATGATATTAACACAAAAATATATCTACATTATCTATTATACTATTAAGTATAGTGGTAAGCTAATTTTATAAAATAAATAATGCATGATATTTATAAGAAATGAGTGATTTTATAAAATAACATTTTTTATGAATATAAAAGTTATCTAACGTTTGAAATTTATTTCAACCAAGTGTATATTTGTTGTGATAAGATATTTCAAAGTAGCACGAGAAATTTATTTTTGTCAGCTTTGCGAATTCTGATGAAATGCGAAAATAGGTCATATCCGGAACGCAAGTTGACCATCACTGATGCAAAAGATGGACCAACTTTACTAAGTAGCAGCGGAAATGTAGTTTTATCCGCCTGTCTGTTTGCATATATCTGTGCACGTTTGTATGTCTTGTCAAACTTATTTGAATAATTGAAAAGTGGAAGCAGTTTCTGTCTCCTAAATAGCATACGGAACGTTTTTACAGTATATAAAACTTTTTGATATATTTATATAAGTTTAATGGATAATAGGCTAATTGTATAATATAAGAAGTTGGTGTAACTTTTTTTGATGTAAATTTATACCCATTGCACGTTCGGTGGCATTTGGAACTACTGGAAGTATCAAAAAATTATCAATAATAAATTACAACGCAATAGCCGCAAATTACAATTTGATAACTTTAAAATTTAAAACTCTATTAATTTATTTGTATGAATTTAAATAAAAATTTATACACATTTTTATTATTAACAGTAAGTGAAAAATATTCTTTAAAAAAATTCCCCATGATATGTACGAAAAATAATAAATATTCGCCATGTGCACGAAAAGAGTTAAGAGAGGAAAGAAGAACTTACCCATTTCAAAACAAATAAAATAGAGTGGGAAGTTGAAAGAAAACGTAAGCAGTGTGTGATTTGAAAGTTTTTGCCTGACAGTTTTCTCGTGACTTTGGAACAAGGGCAAACACCAGTTAAAATTATGCAAAAAATATGTATAATATAATAAAAAAAATAATAATCTTTTTACATAAAACCGAATGAAGAGAATTTGGGTGCATTATGTATTATAATATAATATGAATATAGTAATATGTTACAAATTTATTATGAGAATAAAAACTGTTAATACAATTACTATAACATTTAGTAAGTATGTTTTTAATATAAAAGAAGGACGTAGTTCATGTAAGATAGAATTTCTACTTTAACTAATTATTTTTTTATATGGTTACTTTTTACGAAATTTTATTTCGCACGTACAGAAATATACTATCAATAATGTAACGTTGGCATTAGAGTAATATCGGTTTTCACATATAGGTAGGCGTTGTTTTTTAAATGAATTTTGCCAATACTACGATTTTTTCTTTTTGACATTTGATAGCTATCAAGTAGCTTTATAAACATTTAAAATATGAGTGATTCTGTTGCACTGTTATTTTAGGGTAAATTTAAACATAGGGTGCAAAAACTAACGTTTTAAATATATTTTATTTTTCGTAGGCGAGAAAGTTGCAGAGGCTGCCAAAGAGATATGACTGTGAAGTGTATGGTAGTGCGCTAGCAGAACATAAGTGACAAAAGGAAAGTTAAAAAGAATGTGATCAAATTAGTCTAATGTTGTAGAATGATTTATTTATGCTATACACATTATATTTTATTTTGTATTCTCAATCAAACTAGACGCTGTGTTAAAAGTGTACGTATGTATACTCTAGCAAAGTAAACAATTTTCGCTATTTTTACAAGATGTTTATTTGGTTGAAGCAGTGAGGATTTTTTCCTGCCACCGGTTTATTCGATTTGTATAACGCTGCTTCGAGTTTCGTTTCAACTTTAAAAAAAGCCAAATCAAATTTCAAAGGGATTGAACAGTGGCGCACTGCTTATGAGATACTTGTACAAAAAATAAAATATCTTGTACATTTAAAAATTTTCATCACTACGTAACACAGCGGGTGATGATAAAAATATGATCGACGTGAGATGGCTGACTTCGCTTTCTGTAGATAACTAAATTCTGTTTATAATAAGTGTAATCCATTTGTATCCACTCCGGCCGATTAATAAGCGTATGCACTTCACCGATAGAGACATCATGTTCAAATCTTGCAGCTACACAAGGATTTTAATTAATTTGCGAGAATAGATGCTCAGAGAAATAAGTGATTTATTGAAATTAGAAAAAAATCGATTATAAGCAGATAATTGTTAAAAAAATATTGTTCCAGACAGTGATAGTCAAATTATGCCGACTAAAAATAGTATCGATTTTTTAAATGATTTAACAATTTGTTTAAAATATGTATACGTTCTACAACAAAACAATTAAGGTGCACTGGCAAAGTAGTTCTTATTTTAAGAATTGATAAAATAGACAATTATGAAATACCATTTATCTATATCTATGATTTTTTTCGAAATGAAAAGTAAGAGAACGGACTATGCAGCCACTTATCACTGACAAAGTGAAGCTGCGTCGCTGGACCTGGCTCGGCCACATATTGCGGATGCCACAAAAAAGTCTGAACCAGA
>JAGVSQ010002898.1:0-23198 GCA_022683975.1 Rhyacophila evoluta | reverse complement strand
CAATTGAATGCTTTTTATTATATATATTTTATCGATCTGCATACATGTTTATTAAAGTTAAAGAAGTTTAAGAAACACACTTTCTTGGCTCTCCTGAACATTGCACTTTATGCAGTTGCATCCGCCTACTTATTAGCTACAGACATTACGTATGTAATATTAGAAATTGTATAATCTTCAGCAGTTACAGTTTTTCATCCGGAGCGATAAGGTCCCCGTACATGGCACCACCGAGATTCCCGTCTCCGTTTGTCTGATTTTCCCAAAGTAGCGTACATCGCTGATGTTCCTCTGCCTGTTGAAAGCCAGGTAGAGTCAAAGCTCCCTGCACCATCCACAACACACGTATTATACCACGCGTTACCGGTTAAATACTAGTATGAACAATTATTCGAATTACTCTGTTATGCATTTCGTATGCACATAACGTATGATATGGCGTACTAGATAAAAAACGTTATTTAAAACTGGGAAAGATTAATCCAGGAATTAGCCTACATATTTCATATATCCTCAGTGGCGACTCAATGGTCAATTTCTCCCATCCAACCACTTTCGCACATCTAGAACCTATATTTCACGCAATGCAAAGGATGCATTAAGTTGAGTGAAGCTGAAAATTCAAAAGGAAGCTACAAATTGTTTATCGCATTGAAATCTAGTCGTTAGCAAACGAAACATTTTTTTAACAAGGCAGGGGTACTCAATATAATATACGGGAAAAAAGTTCCGTGACAAAGCGTCACTGCCTAATTGTGACGTATGTGAACAGCGACGAGGAAGAAAAATATTGTATTAAGTTTATATATATATAAGTGCATGAAAAGTCTGAAGCAATCACGATCAAATCAACAATTGAATGGCAGAAATTTTCCGGTGTAACTTACAATATTGCGAGTGAATAAATAATTATTCTAAATCTAGCTGCTTACAGGTGTCCTAAAAAATGGCTACAGATAAAATGACGCAAAAGAAATTCTTTACAAATGCGTAACGTTGCAGCAATAGTCAGACCGTGTCAGATATTGTGAACATTATAACATGGTGTTACCATTCGTCAAATGCACGTGAGGTTATTTAAAACATGCAACATTGCCGTACTACGTATTCAGAATACAGAAGTTGTCATTATGAAACTATTTCACTGCACAGGTCAGATCTATGTGTAGCCTTGCTCGCGGGACAATATGATATATTTCGTTATATCGAATATGCAGAACATAAGTTAAAAATACTAAAATAAGATGTGTCGCTCAAAGAAGACAACATGCCAAAATTATTTTTTACCTGGTTACAGCGAAATTTTAATGGGTGTACTTTATAATGATGTTCATTCTGTCAAGCGTCGGAAAAATCCTGACCATCATACAAAATAAATAAATAAAATCTAACGCCATGAAGCCACCGTGGTGTGGTTTTCATTAGTTTTATTAACACGATGAAAACACCAGGGGATAAAAAGAGTACACAAAATAATAGAATTACGAAACGATACCCATACTAATCAAGCAAAAATTTCAAGATAATTCTTACTTGTTCGATTAAACTATAATTCTAGAATTAAAATTTTATGTTGATTTATGTATGTCTAGTATTCGATTAAAAGAATATACAACCGGTATACAATAAAACATCGCTCTAATCACAAGCATGGTTATCATATTGTACATTTTAAAATATACAATCTGTAAATACAATTGATATGTTTCAATTATTGCAATATAAAGTGCGTGGACTAAATTGTAGAATATTTAAAATGGTAAACAGCAAATAAGACAATTCCGTTATGTATTGAGGGGTTCTAAAATTACTCCCACAGTAACATGTATAAAAAAAATATCATTGATAAAACTAAGCAAAAGCAGGGATGGAGTAAAATCTGACAGTCCGGCGAAGACACTTCGTGCACATAATTGCCTGGTCGGTTAAAAACACCTTCGTGGAGCCAGACGCTCATGTTGTGGAATGTTATCGGTTGAATCTAGCAACTGCAGGCACAAGAAACATCAGCAATAAGCAGCAAACTACACACCCGCAATGTCCACCCAAGCCATAGAATAATAATTAACTATGAAATAAATGAATTGCAGATGTATTTGAAACCAGTGTCTGTAAATTATAATATTGCTAATTGTATCAATATTTTTTTTAATAATTGTCGGGATTCTTTTTCACAATGCCAATTTCGCAAATAGAAATTCAATAATAATATTGATCGTATAAAAAGAATTAGCTTCATATTTTCTATACGCAAATTTAAGTTTACCGAAGTATACATAACATACGAAAACATACGTAATTACTAAATTCTCTTTTAAGTCTGTAATAGTTAGTGCGAGGAAGTTTTCGCAAAGCATTATTTAATATGTTTCTAAATATTAGTTAGGTATTATCCTTAAGGAGCCAAAGAGTAAATACAATTTCCTAACAGATGATTCATTTCGCGTGTATTTAAATAATATCCCAATATATTGATCGACACAATAATAGACGATTACAATAATCGACAAGTTTTTAAGCATGCTAACAGTGTCTTGTTATTTGAGTTGTTTGAGGCTATATCATAACATCGGTGCGGCCAAACCAAAGAACTAGAGAAAATAAATATCATATGTGAGAGGAAGACCATCGAGTAATAGAGAAATTAGTGTAGCCTCAGTGTATCATGAATAACAGTCACCTGACAGTAGCATAACCTAACCTAACAGAAGCGAACGCTAAGCCGTTATTTTTTGTATAAACATGGTGATTGAAATATATTTTTTTAATTTTATAAATTACGGTTGTCGATCGCAGGTGGAAGTGGCTCGGAATGTATGAAAATTGCTTTTGTTATCCAAAACGCGGTATCAGACCGGCTTCTGTCATATAACGGTGGTTGGTTATTAAACATCGACTGACGTGTTCCGCCGGTGAAAATGCTCCGACGTTGCTTCACAATTTACATACATAGTTGGATGGCGCCCGACCATGAAATTGTGAATCGTTCATAGTACGTAACAACTCCGATATCGTAAACAGAAGAAAATGTGAAATCAATTTTATCTCGAAGTATACCAAAAAAATATCGATCTCAAGAAGTTAAGAGAGCCAGTAGTATGTCTTATTGCATTTTTCTGTCATGAATCATCCCTTGTCACAAAATTTTGAATTTCTAATACCTATCCGTATTCATGACATTGTCCAAATAGAGCTTTCTTCTTTTGGTTGGGTTCCGAAGAGCTGTTTTTTTTACTTGACTACTTCTAGAATCTCCAAGTGAAATCTTTTTGTAACGAATACTAAAGTAAAGTTTTATTTCCACCGAACAAACAAACATTCATTCAAAAGTTAATATGCCCTTGTACAAAGTATTTTTATCAATTTTTTTGTTAGTGATAGCACAACACGGCGGATCCTACATTGGTAATTTTTGGTGAATGAGATTCGAATGAATTTTTGTAATTGAAAATATTCGTATGGCGAAATATTTCTTACCGTTCCACGAACTTGGCTGTAAAAAGATTTGATCTGCATCGACACTTCTTGTCTTCGCTTTGCGAAACACAATAAGTTGTCGCCTTTTAGTATTACACGAAACCTAGCCAGTCAACACTGGCTACGTGGTTTAGTCATCAACACTTAATCTTGCTAATGAAGAAACCGCCAAGGAAGCGTTATTTATTAGTAAGTATATATTCATAAATTAAAGAAATATGAATATATAATATTTATACGGTTATTTATTATATACAAAACAAAGCAATAATACAATATTCTAACATGACCAACTAGGTGATGAAAACAAACCAAAATATGTACATCCGTTTTACTGTAATGCAAACAACGACAAATTACAAGTATTATAGTTTTAGGAATTTACATTATTACATTGTATTGAGCAAGAGTGTAATTATTATTTTGTTGTGTAATTCAGTTTTGAAGATCACAATCCTCGTTGACTGAGTGTGGCGGTATGCAATTAACACTCAAATATTCCATTTTGTACACGTACTCCATACACACTCTTATAGTGAAATCAAGAAAAGGTGGCCTATTAGTACTCACAGCTAATTAATCAACGATTGTCAAATTCATTTGTATTTTTTTAAAGCTCAGCCTTATTCTCATATAAATTAGAAGTTTAAAATATCATAACGATTATCCATTCTTGATTTTTAAGCGAATTCGACTACCTAAATAATTTGCACGCAAATGCACGTTACTCGTCAACACGATAGCAGATTTACTGTTACAATCAAGTACAGAAAAAATGATATCGTCAATAATACCTAGTATTATTTAGTATTATTTTCATCCAAATCAAGATATCAAAATAACAACCAATCCTCAAAGAGTAGCTTACTTTATTAAACATTCCTTTACTGTATTTCTCTAACACAATACATACTAAGTTAGTTAGTATATGTATAATATTTCCGTACCAGAAGTCATATTTTCATCCAAATCGCGTGAAGTATTATTAACGTGTGTACTTTGTTACTGGGAAGTTCAATAAAACAAGAATGTATGTATGTATGTCAAAAAGTGTACTGAAATGTTTTTGTGAGTTTGAAAGATTTAAAAAAAAAAATAGATAAATTACTAAATTTAAAAATTGTTCTGTGCGATATCTAAGTGTTTGGAACCGATAATAAAAAAATCACTTCAGGCCATCAGAGCCATTTGGAAAGAGTGAAATAAGACAGCGTCTTAGATACAGAAATATACCGTACAACTTGGATATAAAGCGATGTAAAAAATATATAGGCAAAGATTATTTTTATTATATTCGTCGTACAACAGTACAAAGTGCCATTCTCAAAGGTCATATCCGTGACAAGAAGGTATATGATTTAATGACCTTTTCTATGACAACTTGGCGATAATGCTGGTGAATACTCGGTGATGATAATTGTCATTTAATAACTGACCTAGTTCAAAATGGATCCAAATATATACAGCCTTTCTGTGCATCTATGTTAAAATTACCGTTTTATGCGAATAAATTAATCGTTTAAATTTGTTAATCATAAACGTTTGTTTTTTTTTTAATTTGGTTCATGAATGGAAGAAAACTGAGTGCGACTAAAAAAAAATACAGTGCATAATCTAAGCTGCGTATCGTATACATATAAAAAAACTACCCTTTACAACTTTCTCCATTAACGGTATTTTTTTTTTTTATGCAAGTTATCTCTCAACTCTTGTAAATCGATGTATTTTAACTGTATTGTATGGAGTGATTGATCGTTACAAATGATTCCACGAATGACTCACTGTTTAATTAAAGCAAAAAATGGAAATGGCAGTAGTGTACCAACATTACTCTTTTAGGCAGACTGAGTGAGATTGCTAGCAGTAAATATGTTTATAAAAACAAAGACTAAATTATAAGAGAAGATTTTCCATAGTACCAAAATAAAAATAAAATTAGCAAATTATAAGTAACTAAAAGAAATTCTCTTATTAAAAGGTAAAGGATTTAAGTTTTATCAAACTTTATACAATTTGCATATGCTTGTTTTCTTGAAACACCCGACTGAAGAGGATTACAAACTGTTTTAGTTCTTTGTGGGGCGCATAAAAAAACAGCAACAAAATTATTCTGGTGGAAGTTTCTGAGTTCTAAGGCATCGAGTTTTGATTTGCCTTTAATTTAAGTACTGTTTATTTTTTGGGATGATATACTACGAACTAGGCGATTACAAATTATTTACAGATCAACCTGTATATTTTTGTTCAAATAGTCTACTAATAAGTATATTTCTACAATTTGAATTTGGTAATTTGAAGTAACTTTGATTGTGATTGATTTTACTATGACAATGTGGATTGAATATATTAGACATCCGTTTGTCTTATATTTAAAAATCTTGCTTTCGTATTGAGCACACATTGCAGTATATTTGTCAAGGAAGTCTTCCTTGCTAATATCATGGACGTTTTCGAGCTGTTATCAATAAAACAAACAATTTGAAAATGCATCATGCTCAGAATAATTGATTGACATAGATTTATACTGTAATGAATTCTTTTGGTATTTGCATAGGGTGATTATTACGCGGATGTAATCTGAAAACCTTGATATATGCAAAATGTCTTTAAATATCATATCAAACATATTTAATTTCGTAAAAAAAAACAACAAAAACAAATAAACACAGTTAAAATATGGCTAGTCCTCGATTTAATATATTTATTATGGAGTAATTGGAATATGATATCATATTATTCACGCCAGTTGGACGTGACAAAAAAAATGGAAAATCCATATTTATAAGAGATTAACGTATTGTAAATTATGACTACGTTTCAAACCAACTAGCATGTGGCAAGTATGATTCAACAAATAAATGATACTAGACATAAATTGATTTACACCTGTTCAATACACGGCCTACTTTAATAACTAAATGAGTAATTAGTTATATAAATGGAAAGGATATTTTTAAAGATCAATTTTGCCTTTTACATTCAAAACTATTGTGAACACAATATTAAAGTGAATATTGCAAAAACACATCTAGATTTTTCGATTGAAGTCACTTTTAAACATATTTTTATTTTTTGGTATCATCTCTTGGATCATTGGCACATTTTTGTATTAAACACATGTGTTTATATTGTGTGTCTTATGTATATTATTTCAATATTGGCGACTTTATATTGAAACAACAGTACAATATACGCATCCACCACGAGCGTGTTTATCTTTATTTTTATAATACTATCTAATTTGTTTTTTCTCATTAGGTAGCATTGAAGAGAAATGAGAAGATAAGAGAACGGACTATGCAGCCACCTATCACTGACAAAGTGAAGCCGGAACGCTGGACCTGGCTCGGCCACATATTGCGGATGCCTCAAGAAAGTCTGAACCGGACCTGCTTATTCTTTAAGGCGACCGGTCGTCGGCGTCCCGGAAGGCCGATAAATACCATCTATAGAATGTATTCGGTAGAGTTACGGGATGCAGGAATGACCTGGAAGGACGCAAGATACTGGCGGGCGACAAGGATTCTTGGATGCGGCACGTGGTGTCCATATGCTCTACTTAGGGAGTGAATATGGACGAAGAAGAATAAGAAGCAAGCATGAAAAAATTGAACAATTAGTCATTCTTATATCAGTTAATCTTTTTGATAAATTTAACAGAGATAGTTACATCTATATAAGATATGTGAGTGCGTAGACATGAATTCACGACAAAGCAGGAATGGCTTCAAATGTCAAAATGTCAGCCAACACGACGTCGCTTCGGGTAGTAGACAAATAAATGAGGCAAACGAGTCGTGAAATTCAAAATCCAGACATGGTCATCTGTCATGAAAACGTTTCACGACCAAGTAATCTGCGATTTGAATCAATAAGACGATTTGATGCTAGCATAATAGTCATTCAACATGGCACTAAAAAGTGACGGCTCGAATTTCAAACATGCAATTTCCTTAGCTGTCAACGATAATATATATTAACACCAAAGACATTGAAGTTCTAAAACTTTTGTTTAATTAATCAGATACTATAACCTATTCGTCACATATTATGAAATAACATATAATACAAAACCGGTCGAATTTATTCAAAAGTGTAGAAGTAACTTTCCAGCAGTGTGTGTATCGAAATTGCCTCGGATATTGATATCTTCCTCGTGATTGAGGTGTGTGGGTATGATCGACACTATTTTACAAAATTTTGGAACACGAACTTAAAAATAATATAACATATTGCAAATGCATTGACTCTGTACCATGTTTAGCATATCCTCGCTTTCGAATTGGTTTACCGAATATCCACGATGCGTGATTTGAAAAACAAAAAACTTGTGACAGTTAATTAGTTGACAATATTATATACTACAATTTTATTCTTACATGACGCATCATCAAACTTTAAAAAATAGCTCAGACACCTTCGTGTGTTTACCTGCATGCATTTAAATGGCATTTGAATTTCATCTTCTGAATATTTGACGACGGTCTATTCGACAAACCAATCCTGAAACGACGATATATTCGAATAATTAAATAAGAGCCCTGTACCAAAAATGTAACCATCGAGATGGCGTACACATAAAACATATATGCTATTAGATTTTTTGTCGTATTAATACTAATATTATAATCCTCGATATCGCGCTCCGCCGAATCCATCCGATCGAAATATTAGGACGGGTCCAGACAGAAGCGAACGAAGGCGTACAAGCGAATGCGCGGTCCGATGCGTACGAATAACTTCGCTTCTGTCTGGACCCGGCCTTGTTCGAACCTCGACGCCGTATCAAAACGTTTCGATCCCCTTTATATGGACTCAATTAAAGTGAGAAATTCCACATTCTGAATAGGAATAGAAAAGAGCGACCGATGCCAACAAGTCGCCTCGTATAATATGAGTACAAACTCGATTCCCGTCTGCAGCGTGACAAGACTGACGAACAATGTTACCAAGCGCGCATCAACAACTAACAATAGTAAATTATTAAAATGCACGAAAAATTCTATAATCATTGTTCTTATCAAAAACGGATTGATTAATTATAAAAAAACTGCTATTCAAGAAAAATACAACCAACGATTTTGCGCACGTATTCTTAGCAAATTTTACTCAATATATAATATAATTTTCACCATATAAAGTTTGTAATCTAACATTAATTTAAATTTCCGTATTACAAATCTCCGCAAGAAAATGATATAGCTGGCAACACTCTTGATACGGATCTTCACTTCGACAGTTGAGATTTCACATTGGACGAAATAATAAGTTGGTCGGCGCAGTAATAAATGCGTGACGTTTCAAAATTCATCTATTCATGATTGAAGTTGTGTTCCTTATCAGGAAAATCACAGATAATAAATTTCTACATAATTGATTTGATGTAAGAATATTTTTGAGAAGGTACCAAAATAATAATTGTTATTCATTCAAATAAAATCATTTTAGGGTAAACATGTCGGCTATTGAATTGGACAATCAGAGAGCGGAGTGCCTTCTCCGGTAGGTAGAAATGTAATGCATATTATCATCAATATAAAATGTATCAAATCTAAACCAACCTAATATTTTTTTACATATTACTGTACAACGGACGTTAAGCGACTGTTGATACACTATTTTTCATAGATCGTATCAAAAATTAACTCGAAAACGTCGTCAATTTGAATTTGTTACTTCCACGTGGATTCAAGGACATATGCGATCCAAAGTGGAACTTGATTACACGAGTGTTTGAACACAGTATCCTGACTGGCAGGAAACCTCTTGGACTGTGTATTTTATAGTACTATACATGTTGAAGAGATTCATTTTTATTTTAATAAATTAAGTTAAATGATATAATATTTAATAATGGCCTTCGATAACAGTAGAGTATCGTATGGCTTTAAGCCTCAAATGAAAATGAACAAAAATGGTAAAGCATAATGATGTTTAAATAACGTCATGGTTAACAAACGGTTCTGTCAATAAAAACGATAGAAATAAAAATAATCGACCTAGTAAAATAGTTTCGACGAATGTTTTCTCGAGAAATTTGTGTTCTGGGTCTAAAAATAGACAACGAAGAATGAGTAATTGACTTTTCTCCGATTTAGCCATGGCATGTAATTACAATATAAAAGCAAAATTTTGTGCCGCGGAGGCAATTTTCCGACTGATGATTTTGAAACTTCTTGCGATATGGAACTTAAATTATTCCGCGTTGTTCTCACTTTTGAACAATTTTCGCCGCTAACTGAGCGTGAGTCTCTAATAATCTACTGTGACCAGTGCTACCCAACCTTTTCAATACAGTGGACCAGCCTTTCGTTTTTCCGACAAACCGGCGCCAAAATTAAATGAACACTTTCAACGCGGCTGATAGTATATTATACGCAAACGAATCGAGTCCGTACCGCGTTGGGCAACTATGATTGATGAGGCCTACCACTTTCTCGTGTTTTCAATCGAATAACAATAACTTAATTACAGACGTATGCATTAAAACTAGGGCAACGTAAAATCTATTGATAATAAACCACTAATTAAAAAAATCACGTAAAACTCTTTAAAATATATATTTTTAATAATGGATTTATACAGAATTATAAAGTTTTCTAACGTCAAAAGGAAATTTTCAAAACTTAGGTGTATGGTCGATTTCGCATGACAGAACAAAATCCCTTCTACAGATACAGTCTCTAATATAATGATAATACCATGTGATGGATAGAAGATCTTTTAATGACTCCAAATCACAAACTGAAGTGATTTCATCAACAAACAAATTACTCCAAATTTGTTTTATCAAAGTAAATACGAAAATATTGAATAGGGTTCGTAAAAAAGATGTTAAATTGTTTCGATTGGGCATGCATTGTTTTGCAAGCCGGTGCTAACTATCACTGCTCTAAATAATCTTTACTCTCTCATTCTTTCAAGTCACGATTAAATATTATTATTATTTTTGTAAGACTATGATGCTTCAAAAGTTTCAGTAATTGTTATTACTATTTATACGTAGCACTACTAATCTAAGTTGTAAGCCAAGATATTTTCTTGCAATAAAAGACGCTACTAAATATGATACGTCTGAGTTATTTGAAAGAATAAAAGAAATAAATGGGTCTATTTTTATGCAGTTTTGAATCGTTGGATATTTCCATGCGAATTCGAGGTTCCCACTTAAAAAAAAATACTTCGAAACGAGGCTGAAGATGACGCTAATTTGGTTCGTGAAGAGCCATTGCCTTTACCATGCAGATCTGATGAGCGATTTTTTTCTCCTAGAGACGAGAATAATGCTGCACCAGTTCGCAAAGATATAACGCATTCACAGATTTGACAATAATTCTTGCGAAAAAAAATTAATAGAACCGTCAAAACTAAAAAAAAGATTTTCGAAAGAACTTTTATTGCAAGCTTTTAAAAGCCTAAAAACTTAACAGTATAAGCTTTATCTTACTGTAGAAAATAGTTTTAAAATTTTCTACTAAATTGCTATTGAATTTACTTCTATAGTATTTTTGTATTTATACCAATGCATAAAATATCGTATGCAGGATTGAATACAACATTGTAGACATTGGAAATGATATTTCAAGGATGTCAGTAACCACAAGACGTGACTTTTACGCCGTATTCTTGGGTAGAATCTACCAAGAATCCAGTTATGAAAAACTCGAAGGAGCACCTACCACAAAATCAAGGATCATTAAAGATCAACAAAAAGCCCGAGCAATTTCACGTTCCAATGAGATCAAGCCTTCTACTACTAACTCATGACTTTATTTTACACAACGCATACATACATATTTATAAATTCGTTTATACAGGCGTGGAGCCAGATAATCAAGATTCATAATATAACTCACCGAATGCATTAAGGTCACCACTCAAAATCATTTTTTCGGAAAACAAATTTGAAAATTTTTCCATTGGGTAATACTGTTTTATAGGCAATATAATTTGTTACATATTTTAGTTGTATGTTGTCGTCAACGAAAGCCGCGGGCTTAAGTCCCGTTGTTTTAAAAATGCAGTGCTGGATACCACATGGATTAAGCGATTGTCTGAGAGTCAATCTTCATGAAAAATAAGCCTGCCATATTAAAAGTTTACATCGTAAGGGGAAAAAAGTGTGGTTCACATTCGGAACTGAATACGGTATAAAATGTTAAATAATGTTGTGGTTTGTATGAGTTTAATGGCTGACTAACAGTCGATTCTTGTAACAATCTGTGAACACTTTCACACTGTCGAGATACACACGTTCCACGATCGAAGCTGGCTTAAAAGAGGTTAATCCCTTGAATGTTAAAAATCGATAAAACCAACGACGAGAAATGCTCGCAACGATTATTGTGCGTCTAGTTTTTTTTTTCAAATGACATGCATAATAAATAAAAATGTAGTGCGTTAAAAAAACGTTTTTTGTCAAATATATTTTTTAAATATTGCTTTTACAACTACTCCTCTCAATAAAGTATACGGATCGATTGTGCAAAATATTAGGAGCGGATATGGGTTTTGAAAAAGTTAAATGACGACGTAGTTCGTCTTCTACTCTTGAGTCTCGGAGGAAAACCATTTATAATAAATTATTAGCATTTCTCTTATGCGAGATATCAATTAAAAATGTAGCTATGCCGTTATGCGAATGGGCATTTTTTGTTGAGTATAATTTAAATAATACATAAAATATGAACATTACATTTATGCTCAGTTAATTAACTTACGTATGAAAAGTAGAGCGAGCTCAAGAAAGTCGATGTGAGAAAACAGCATTGAGCGTATGATTCAATGAATGATCGCGGATTTTTTGGCACGAATTTGAAGAGTTTCGTATTAGTTTTACAGAAACCCTAATCAGAACAAGAGGATTTTTGGGGGACATATCGATTAGTATTTTACTCGGGGCCGGCCCATCATGTTGATCGCAGGCCTTTAATCGGGAAGATCACGAAGCAACGTGTACAAAATTTGCAGTCAAATTTTTACGTATAAATTAATGTTCTGAATCCATTATAGGATGCATATAAACTAGCATCTTTGATATAAAATGACACATAATCCGTCTGACGTCTGACATAATCAGTTTGACGAATAATCGCATCAAAGATTCTTTGATAACTCAATCCCGAAAGTGGACTATATGGATCTATACAGTGTGAAGAAGACCACTCCATAAATGGAATATATAAATATACGCAATGTAAAGATACATGTGGACAGATTTTTTACGAGAATTAGCCATCAGCCACCCATTGTGTCCTAGATCTTTGAATATTTCCCAGTAGCCGATAGATTAGCGTACGTGCTACGGAATCGAACATTGCGGGTTTAGTTTCCACAGATGCCAGATTTATTCAAAGTTTTCCAATTAATTGATCTAATAATTGAAACTGATTGAGAAAACTCGGGATTAATTTCAACATTTATCTTTAAACTTTCTATACGGTCTAAGCTCAAGTTCTGTAGCTTTTATTATAAGTAAGTACAATATATACTTAAGGCTCTTAAGGAATATTGTAGTAAAAATAATAAAATATTCGTAGGATAGATAATAAGCCGTCGTGTTCGCATTACCCCATTTGGCAATAAACTTACAATATAAGCCTTAAACAGGGTGCAATGTAACTTTTGGCATGACAACAGAATATTGCTTTTATAAAAACTATATCACTAGATCAATGAGAAATATACAGTGTCGGATAATATTCAATAGTCTTTATAAATTATTTATAGCCAAAACTGTACACAAATACACGTAAACTTCCCATGAGAGTCGAAAACAGAATACCAATCACATCATGTGGATATGTCCAAGAATATGTACGAAAATGAAGAGACTCGAGTCAATCCAACGGGTGGATCCTTACGGGCATCCTATCTGGCGTCTGGCGAATTTTATGACTTTAAAAAATTCGGCGTCATATGGGATCAATAGAATAAGACAAATAAGATAATTTACATTTATATTTTATTTTTTAACTTCAGCACACGTTGGTAGATACCAGCTTCTTGAGCAATTAGTATTATATTCATATTCCGCAGCATTCCCGTCGAATACAGTAAATCACTTCTCGATATCAGAGCTCCATGTACGTCTGATTAAAAATACATGAATGGAACGGATGGATTAAATAGAAATCCTTCCATTAATATAGGATCTTACAAATTTTCATGCAATGTAAAGCCGTGGTTATTTATAATAGATGCAAATAAACAAATTCGCTTATTAATGATAATAATATTCATAGATGTATCATATAGCACAAGAGGTAAAAAATACTAATTCACAAT
Organism: Rhyacophila evoluta; assembly: GCA_022683975.1. Taxonomy (NCBI): domain Eukaryota; kingdom Metazoa; phylum Arthropoda; class Insecta; order Trichoptera; family Rhyacophilidae; genus Rhyacophila; species Rhyacophila evoluta. Next base: position 9,434 of record JAGVSQ010002898.1, on the reverse strand, counting down.
TGTCGGAATAATGCCATGTGAAGTTTGCCAGGGTACCAATATTAATTAAAAAATAATTATAATGTTGACAGTATTTAGACAGAACAAGATATAGGATAAAAACTTACGAAACTTTAATTATACTTTAATTACATTACAGCCGATTTTATAATCCATTTTACGCACGTTTATGATTCGGCAAAGACCCTCAAAGTTCGGCAACCGTTGCAAAAAGATGACGCGGCGGCGTTTGGTAGAAGTAGAAAAAGTGCATGCAGCAGCTCACGGCAAGACAATGCCGAAGAAACTCCGAAAAAACACCAAAAAACGCCTGAGAAGGCCGGCACCGGCGGACCATGACTGGCTCGGTCACACGGCCCGTCCAATTGGCGAAGTGCCTCTTCAAGATTTCGAGATACCGGATAACCAATAAAAATAATCGCGAGCAATGCTATTTAATTGATGTCAAAATTAATATCGTATTATTCTGATCGCAGATAAGACAGTGTAAACAAGTCTTTAATTTCCGTTTAGAATTACGTTGTAATTTAGTTCAAATTCTTCACAACAGTTTTATCATCAAGTACGAAGCATTGTAACGGAAACGTCAATCACACGAATTCAGTTTTTTTTTCAGTTTTGCATTCGGATTATAAATACATTATGGTTTAAATTCTAAATTATTTAAAACTGGTAAACTTCACATATGGAAGTTTACCAGTTTTAAATAATTTAGAATTTAAAATCAATTTCCATCAAGCACCATCAGTTGAAAATAATAATTATATTATAGTTTGTTTATAATATAATCATACCTATCATGTTAACGATATAGAGCCTAGGTTTTTAATTATGTAATCTCGTTGAACAAAATTATTTTAATGGTATATTAATTTGCACCAAATAAAATATTATTCATTAAAATTTACATACGGCAAGCGCTGACATAAGGGTCAGAAAATAGACGATTTGCATATTGGGGTCTTACAAGTAGCAACAGCAAAAAATAGATACAATTCTATCATAATATTACCATGGTACAGTTAGTGAGATCGATATTTAAGGCCGTCGCTGTTATCACCGTAGGATATCCTACACAACAATACAAAATATGTCGACCCGGACGCTATCTAACTTATCCAACTACAGTGCATCAGATAGGATGGATATGATATCCGCGTGAAATAGGCAGTACCTTTGAATCGGCTTATCAGTTTCTGAGGATTATGGAGTGCTGCAAGCCTCGGTGGGTGGAAATGGATTTGCGAGTTGAGTAACTACAGCGATGAGGCGCAAACCAGACCGCATCAGAGGCGTTTATTTTTTAAATATAGGGACAGATCTACCCCGGGTATAGTACTGAAATGAGAACGAGTCGTATATGTACGTAAAATATAATAAAATGATTATAACCTTTAAATTATTTAACACTTTCATTCCAATAGAGATCAGTTTTTGCAACCGGCAACCGCTTACGGCTTATATGTAAATATAATGACAGACGCGTAACATCAATTTGTATTCTACATGTTAAATAAACAAACTTCAAACAAATTTATTGGCCTTTATTATAGACCCCTGATATAGAAAAGGCTATATTATAATAAGATAATTGAAATAATGGTTCGTCCCAATGTTGTTATTACTTATAATTCAAAAATAAGCATAGAAAACGTACTTTCTTTAACAACGAAATTACTTGTTTGTAATATTGATCAATAGGTAACGTTTCAATATGTAAATGAATACCAACATTGTGGTGAGCCTCTGGCAATCGACATAGAAAAAATGTCTACCGAACATTTGATAGACACTCGCTTCCCATTGGTATGCGCTCTTTGGAAAATCAAGCCTATAATAGACCGAGCAGCATCGGTTCCTTACAACCGGTAGTTATTGTATTGATGAGATTGATAAATATCAATTATCAGTCGTAAATCGAATTATTTTTGAACCTTAGACTTGGATACTACCTTCTTATTATATATTAAGCCGTATAAATAAAAGTGACGCTACATTTCAGGACTTATGATTAAATTAACCCGATAAATATTAGAGAAATTCTACACACAAGTTAGAGCTTATTCACGTTGGTATTAGTACATTTATATTAATAACAGTCAAATCCTTCAAAACTCGTGGGACCACCCGTTTTGTTTCGTTACACTGAAATTTCGTTTTAAAGGAATGTAACATAGGTACATACTTTTTTCCGGACCTCCGTGATATGTTCGTTATTTCGATATTTGCTATAACGTGATTTGACTGAATATAACTCGGAAAATCACATATACATGTAAAACACGAACGTACGACCGTGAAATAATTTTTCTTTTAATGAAAATAGAACGAACAATGAATCTACATGCTTTTTAAAGTTCATATGTGTATTCAAAGGAGGTTTATAAACTTCAAATATTGTAATTTTTAGTCCAAATACAATATCCACCAAGAGCTTCGGCGGTATTGTATTGTAAGTTTTTTTTATATACCATGTTCGCTCCAAACATCGAGCATATGGATCTACATAGTGTGAAGATAAGTACTCCGAAAGATGAGTCTATGGATCTCCGCAAAGTGAAGACGTCTTGACAGATTGTTTTTCACGAGAATTGTTTGTCAGACAATTACTCAACCTAATGGGCATCCAGTCCTGCATTTTCCGATTTTTTTAAAATACGACAGATGGGGATTCGAATTCCCATTCCCCCGATCGCTAAGCGCACACGCTACCAACTACGCTACCGGGGAGACAGTTTGTTGTACGTTTAGTACTGTAATATCGTTGAAATAAATACAATATAACAAGCTTGAAAACATTATAATTTCCAATAAAACGAGAAAAATACTATATTTGTAAGCGACTTTATCGTAAATATTGAAAATATTTGAATAAAAATTCAAGGTTTTTTTATTAATATTTTCGAATCTCTTTAGTCCGCACAAGTGATTGTTATTTTATTATGGAGATATCAATTATGGGTCGTAAATGAAAATGAGTTTGAGCCTGGCAACAAGGAAGGGGGCGGCGGTGTGATTGAGCTAGGCGAGCAGCTCTCGAGCGTCGATCCAGTTGAGATGCGGAGCATGACCGAGGGCATGGCCGCTGCAGACGCTCGCTTCCGAAGAAAACGCGGTCAGCGCGGACCACTAACCACCCGCTCCGAAGAGAGATCCAAAATAATGTATACTTTTTGCCAAACTGCACTGTCTGCACGTCTATTTGGCAAATCTCCAACAGATACTACAATACAATTATACTTGCAGAAACTTATATAATTAATTGCCACGATACTATCTATCCGACGAGTGGATCAAGGAATATCTCTATGTCACATATCCAATAGTCATCGTACAAACAGAAATATTAAATAGTAATAATATAATTACTTCCTAAAGAGGAGCTTACAGCATTGGGTCTCATCCAAAACATCATGGATTCAATACATTATATTTATTTTGGCTTGGCGCCCGTCTCATGGAGTAAATATACATTCAATTTATTATATAAAACGTCCATAATATAATATATTTTTTATACCGTGTTCGCTCCCAACGTGGAGCATATGGATCTACACAGTGTGAAGATATCCACTCCGGAAGAGGAGTATATGGATCTCCGCAATGTGAAGACGTCTTGACAGATTGATTTTCACGAGAATTGTTTGTCAGACAATGGGCATCCAGTCCTGCATTTTCGGATTTTATAAAATCCGACAGACGGGGATTCGAACCCGCATTCCCCGGATTTCTAGGCGCGCAAACTACCAACTACGCTAACGGGAACACATACAAACACAAAACTGCGTTAATAGAGATACAATGATATCGTATAATAATGCTTTGTTTGGATATAAATTAAAGACTTGATTGAACCAGCGAAGGTGGGAAGATTTACTAATTGGCACTTATTCAGCTATAAAAATGAATAACAATGCTACATAGGCATCAGCAGGGTTAAATTTATTGTTTCCTTAAGCGCGGCTGCTTTTGTGTGACGAGAGTATTTATTATGCAAGCATCATATGGACGGCGAACCCCCAATGGGATATCGATTCGAATGTCACCCCAGCATTTACTCCACTGGTAATGATTAAGGCTGCACTCATAGTGCATGCGTGTAATGAGACAGGGGAGGGGTATCGAATCAAACTAACTTAACAAAGTGAGCCACACAAATCAAAAATTTAATCACGTATTGAGTTCAATGTTCAAACACTAGTTTCAAAAAGACTGTATTAATGCCAAAAAAAATATTTTTCGCTTCAATATCGAATGCGGAAAGAAAAGAGGACGTATTCCTCAATTTTTAAAGCCTCCTCCTCAATAGCTTTTATTCGATAATTAGAATGTATACAACTTCTCATCAAAAGGATATAATCTGAAAATGCCGAATTAGTGTCAAAATTAAGCTTTAAAGTTTGAAAAAATAGTGGCATATAAAATTAGCGACTGGGAAAAGGGACTTCCACCTGAACAATTTTACTATTTTTTTCTTAAATAACTTATTAAATTAATATCATATCGAGCAAATATAATAAAACACCAGTTTTAGTCTTTATGTACTACGAGATTGTGCCTCAAGTCATTAAATAAACATTTTTGCGCCTCGTGTAAATTTTTTTATATGTTGGTTACGTCCTTCTTTCATTCCACATACGATATGGATTACACTACTGGAGCATATTAAAACAATTTTTTTATTAATTGTTTCGTAAAAAACATTTGAGTCTTTCACTGTATCCCTACTAGCTTACCCATTTTTTGTTATTCTATAAAATCTACAAGGGTGGTTTAAAAAAATAACTAAAAACCAAGTGACACGAACTGGTACAATGAGGAAACTGATGTATCATGGATGACGAGATTAGCGATCCCCTGCGGTTTAAAGGAAATATCTTAGGGCGGTATTCCAATGAATCATAAGAATATCCAAACTAATCATTGCACCACAGTATACGCCCGTATGACTAGTATTGAAAAAATCCGATTCGTTTAGATCCAGGCCTAGATTATCCACTTATGTGTAACTAGGACTACCTTCATTGCCATTCCGGTCGAGTAAAGTATTTCACTACTCGATATCGGAGATCCAAGATACGCCTGATCTAATCCGGGTGTAGCAAAGGAACAACTAGATAATGAGAATATTTAATACGTGAAAAGCAGGAATAAGTTATGATACAATACTTAGTGATTATACACATTGAAAAATTGCGTGTAATTCAATGTTTATAAGAGATGTCAAAATTACAATCGATATAACGAACGATTAATATATATACGACAATTCACTAGAGTCATAATCGACATACAGTGAAACTTCATCCGTAATAATATACTTTTACAAAAAGTCAAGAAGATGAAATGTTTACATTATGAACTTCGACTGTCTATCACAAAAATAGATACGAAAAGGATGTTTGAAACTTTAGGAGAAAATAAACAGAACGGATAAAATCGATCTGTTCGGCACGATGCGGTAAAACGGCCGCATACAAACTTATATTGAAGAGAGATTATTGATCGATATTAATTTCGCTAAATGAATTCTCCGAATTATTGCTAACAAAAGAATAATAAATACGTCATTGTCCGCGAAGCCAAACTTTGAAATAGAAACAAATTGATATTAGCCTGAATTTTGTTTTTATTAATGAACGAATTCAATGTAGCGTTGTATTGCAACGCAATTGCATTCGCTAAAACAATATTGGAATCGTTCTGCCACGTAAACATACTTACCAAAAAATCGATCTTAAATAAAAAAGGCAAAAAGAGCAAGGTCCGGTTCAAGAATTTATAACCATACTTGATATGACGAATTGTGTACAGTTTCGTTCATTGTTTAAAAAAAAAAGACATGTGCATTGTGCATACCTAATGGTAAAATCTGGCACAAACAACAACGAGTGACGTTATGAATTATGTATTGAAGTATTTTACAATACTTTGCAAAACAATTACAGTGCGAAATGACAACTGCCTGTATTAACTCTTGCTGAGCGTAAGGAACATTGTGTACATTTCGCGATTCATTTAACCTAAAACCAATATTTGTTAAGATGTTTAAGGCCTATTACACTACACAATTTCAAGGCACCCATACCATTACTAAGTGCGGTGTAATAAGCCTTAGGCACTTAAATCACATACAAGAGACCACGCGTACTCTGCAGTAAGAGCACTTAATATTGTGTAGTGTAATAGGTCTTTTAAGATAAATTTTTTGAGATACATTAAATTAGTGCAATAAATATATTGCAGTTTTGTCAGTTAAACTAAGAATATACTATATGTACGCCAATGCATTATGCAGCCGGTTATAATTTAGACATCATGTTATTTATATTTCATTATTTTTTGGTCTTTTTGCATTATGGTCAGCATAAATCTTTCCATATCATATCGTGTCTGAAACTGATAGTATCATACGAGAAACGCATAGTTAACACGCACAACTAAATGGTTCACACATGGAACTCTGGATGCATTAGTTTGATATTCCTTTCGATTAAAAATAATAATATACGATCAACAAAATGGCAATGATAAGAATAACATAAATAATTCACCAATACTATATAATTTATGCGGCCAGCCGTATCATTTTCTCCTCACTGAATTGTTGTGAGGTGATTGTAGACTTATAGCATTATTATAGATTATAGCATTATACCGGATAATTGAAAGTACCGATTGACATTATTAATAATATACATAAAATATGAACTACCTTAAACATCCATTCTCTTAAGTGCAGGAGATATAATTATAAGAATTGTTGTTAAATATATTTAAAAGCCCGCTAAATACTATCTATGGAATGTATTCGGTGGAGTTACGGAATGCAGGTATGACCCGGGAGGACGCAAGAATACTGGCGGGCGACAGGGATGCTTGGAGGCGGCAAGTGGTGTCCGTCCATATGCTCAAATTGATTCAATGAATAATTTAATAAATCTACATTTACATATGACAACTGATAGAATCATCGAATAAAGCACTGAACATATGAATACACTTAATTTCGGTTAAAAAAAAAACAAACAATTGCATTAGTACTCTGCTATCTTGCGTAAAACTTTGAGAGAGGTGCTTACATACAATTTACAAGATACACCGTATTTCCATTTTTAACATCATCAAACATGATTTTAACATCTCTACATAACCAAACTGAAACAAAGGAGAGAAATACACAGAATTCTGCAGTGTACATCTACGCGTTATTTGTATAGTATTCGTGTTGTTATCTATTCACTTCACCCATTCGGCGTCATGTTCCGAATCCAAATGTCAAAAATACATCAACATTTATGCAACTGCGGGATTCGAATTCGCGGGGAGTGATTCACGACTGTACGCAGCCTTAAATAAATAAAAAGTATGAATAATACATGGTTGACCATATCTGTCCAGGTAACTGAACAGTTATGCGTATTTGTTATATTACTTATGCATACAACCATGCAAGCACTATAAAGGGACGTGCTTTCAGAAGTGTACGTGTCTCTCGGAACAGGTATGACGAATGTAAGAATTTCAACTGTAATAACATTATTGCCACGAAATAATTGCTAATGTTATGAATGCAGCGTACCATTCGTAGGGTCCAGATCTTTTACTATTGTAGGTTATAAAAATACAGTGGAAATCGTTAAGACAAAACCATGGCGGCAGATTTTTTTTTGTTGTTTTAAAATAATTTCGTGCTAAAGCGATGAAATAAAAAAGGCGATACTGATTTTGATGTACCAGTAACAGAGTTAATATTAATAAATACATCACATTGGTTACAGTTTATTAATATTGAAAATTCATGTCTAATGAATTTATCAAATGGAGGAAGTATATAACGTTATTGTAAAACAAACAACATGTGATTGCATCGAACAGTATTCATATCATCACATCATTAAAACAAAAATCGACATATTAAATATATTTACTGTTTTTTTTTTTTTTATGTAATTTGAACCCACGATTTCTGGAGCCAAAGGACACGTGCTTACTAACTCTGTAACCGGGATTTCGGGCAACGTATTCGGCATCTCAAGCGTGTATTTTCTTTAAATCCTATATTCACATACACAATTTGAGCACTAGCTGTATCAAATATTAACTTATAGATTAAAATTTACGATGTTTGGATTCCGACTCAATAGGAATTGCACTACCGACCACATACACGGACATGCGCCTTAACTAATCGGCTACTGAGGCAACATATGATGTGTACTCACACGCGCTTGCGTAAATTACGGATATCCAAGAATACATTCTGATGATTTGATGTTTAAAGTCAAGTTCTTAATATTTTTTATAGTTGACATTATTTTTAACCACGGATAGTAACGTATTTCGCCTATATGAGTCATAATGCATGGACAACGTCGATTTTTCAACAGTAATAATACATATACATCAAGTAGAAGGTCTCGCAAATTACTTTTTTTTTTTAGATTACGCCAGGCAATAAACGTGTAATGGTAATTTTAACTCAACAATAAACTGTAAATAAAGGCAAGAGAGTTTTCATAAACCCTGACCAATATTTTCGAAAGGCACAACTTGCGGTGAGTCATACAAAGGAGTAACGGCAGGAGGGGAGAAGAGCGAGGGGGGATCGGAGATCACGCGACCTGCGCGCGCAACCTGCTCTCGAGTGCCGTTCCAATTTCGAAATTTAAAGTGCATTTTGTTTTTCCGGTCGCCGAGGCATCGACATCGATAAAACAATGGAACCCGATGCGATGCAAGTGGAGCACGATCGGTTCGAGTATACCATCCAGGCGATAAAACTGCTAATTAGCACTATCGACTGACAGTAAGCGGTGGAAATTCTTTTTTAAACACATCACCGTTTTGCAATCGGCAAATATTCGAATAAATCATCATTTTCCGTTTAGGTTTATTCTTTCGTCGTTTCCAAGCTTTTACGATTTTTTAAAATTTTTATTTATCTAAGCCACCTAAAGGCTTGTTAACGGCTAAACATCAATTTACATTTACATTTAAATCTTAAGTTCACATTATATATGTAGACTCGATGTTCGATTGTCATAGAGATTACACTGCCAAATAATGCGATCGATATTTTCATTTTCCTTCCTTTGTTTCCCTGTGTGTTTGTGTTCGAACGAAAAAAATACAGGCCAAATCTCATATGAAGGAACGAAACTTCTAATATAACGTACACTCATCCCTCGATGTACGCGGTACACGTTCCAAGAGAAAACGCGTAAATCAAAACCGCGTAAATCGAGACTTCGAGTTCATACAAAAACAGAAGATAGGTTCCAGAAAATAAAAATCCGCGTAAATCGAGACTTCAAGTTCATATATAGTAGGGGGATAGGTTCCTTGAAACCGCGTAAAACGAGTACATTGTCTATACACATATATCTGCATAAGAAAAGAGAATTTTATTAAGAAGTAGATTTAATAGCTCG
>JAGVSQ010002897.1:0-23199 GCA_022683975.1 Rhyacophila evoluta | reverse complement strand
CATTGTTGTATTGTATCAATAGTATATATATATATATATATACCATATTCGCTCCCAACATGAAACATGTGGATCCACACAGTGTGAAAAAATCCACACCAAAAGTGGAGTCTATGGATCTCCGTAATGTAAGGACGTATTGACAGACTATTTTTCACGAGAATTGCTTTTCAGACAATTACTGAACCCAATGGGTGGGCATCCAGTCCTGCATTTTCGGACTTTTAAAATCCAACAGATGGGGAAACGAGCCCGCACTCCCCGGATCGCTAAGCACGCACGTTACCAACTAAAATACCGGGGAGACTATCATTTAAGAAAAAAAAAATGCCCTAAATATACTAATTCCAGGACTTTATGGGCAAAGACTAATATAATATTAATGGATATCCAAGCAAGAAACGACCAAAATTTAAATTAGCACCCACAAAACATTCAATAACTTTTAAAGTGGGACATTTTAAAAAAATCTAATAATCAGAAAAGATGTAGTATACGCTATGTAAGTATTTAAATTTTATATTACAGTGTTAATAGTATAAAATTAATACTGAATTCTAATCTGTTTCTTCTAGATTACAATCGCATTGTTCTCTTGTTTGTTACTATCTGGCTTGGACATCTTCTGCCTAACTACATCCAATTAATATATTATACAACCTCTATATCGCAGTGGATGGTATTATTTGATGTAAGTTTATATACAAGTCAATCAAAAGTGATTTAAAAATCACCATGAATTACTTGGTATTAATAAATATGTAGGGTGATTACAAGTATAAATTTTCGTGAAATCAAGGGTTTAGTTGACTTACGCGTTGCTGTTACAGGCAGTGATGGTATATTGTGTACAGGGATGTTATATTGTTATGAAAATTATTAAAATTAATCTTCATACAGTTCAACCCCTGGGCTATATCAGCTAATTTCATTAAAATGAAGCATGCTTACCACGTCCTAGCCCACTAATTATTGAAGATAATTCTAGCCATAATAGTGTGGCCCAAAACTTTAAGTTTCTTAGATGAAAATTTATTCTATAAGTGGTAAAAATGTTTTTTTTACCGTGTCTATTCCAAAAGTGGATCGTATCAATTTTCATAGCGTGATGATGTCCGTTTTGAGAGTGGAGTAATTCCGTAACATGAAGACTTGTTTGGAGAGATTATTTTTCACGAGAATTAATTCTAGGACAATTGCTCAATTCAATGTATATCCAATGCAGTATTTTTATATGTATAATTTTAGCAGATCTGAAAATCGACCTTGGTTAAGACAAATAGTTTAAGATATTCACCATGTGTATATAATATAATTCGTCGTATTACTGGCAAAAGACGTTAAAGTGAGTTTTGATATAATCGAGTCTTAATGTTTGAGTCCCTATATTAAATATATTTTACGGCAATTTCTTAGTGAATAATACAGCATACTTTAATGAATTGTCGTAAAATGCATTTAACTGAGAGACTCACATATTGAAACTAGATTATTTCAAAACTCACTTTTTCACTTTAACGTCTTTTGCCAGTAATGCGACGAATTATAAAAATAGCAAGGCAGTATTAATTTATTGTATAAAAAAACAACATAAAAATAAAAGCGACAAAGACAAACATCGTGTGCAACCATGTCTACACAGATCCTGACTATCCTCTGATAAACAATGAATGAAGAACCGAAAGTTTTGAGAGCTTTAGATACCTGAGGGTACGGGAGATGTGAGCAAAGTGAGCTCACTTCGAATATAAACAGCTGGGGTAAAATTTCGCTTGAAATGTCTGGAATTTTACTGGAACTATCCAAGGTAAAAACCAAATGCCACCTGTTCAACGCATGCATTCTGTCAATGTTGCTCTACGGCTGCGAAACATGGCACCCAACAAATGAACAAAGTAGCCAAATTTTAAGCTTCGAGAACAGTTTTTTTTGGTAGATCCTAAAATAAATTGGTATGACGAGAAGATTAGAGAACGGACTATGCAGCCACTAATTATTCGCGATGTGAAGCTACAACGCATATTGCAAATGCCTCAAAAGAGTATTAACCTGGCATCTATATTCTTTAAGCTGGCCAATTTTTGGCGTCTTGAAAGACCACTAAATACTATCGTTAGAAAAATGGAGTTACGGGATGCAGGTATGACCTGGAGGGCACAAAATTACTAATGGGCGACAAGGGTTCTTGGAGTTGTCATATGCTGGTAACATCAAACATGATAAACAAAGTAATTTGAATTTTTTTCTATCTTTTATCTCCATAAAATTCGAGTGTAGTGAACAAAGACTTTAATGGTGCAGTTAAAAATTCGAAATTAATATAAATTAAATGCGATTGGAAAAAAATTTCATCACAATATGTGTATTGTACTTTCACAGTCTACATCCGTTTAAAAGCTCAGAAAATGATTATTAAGTAAGTTATACATATTACATATTTGGTATTGTGGAGAAATTCAGGAGAAAACAGCCTTTTCACGAGCTTTTTCACAATGCTTTCAATATAATATGATAAGTATGACGTACGAAATTGATCCTTGTACTACAATGTGTAAGAGCTACTATTCAATATGAACGATGTGTATTTTGAACGTTTTGCCTTTCATTGCATCGCTCGAGCTGTTTCTTTCGTATAAATATTTTGGGAGAGCTTTGGATTCCGGAAAGGTAAAAGCTTATATCTATAAAGGAATCAGGAAGAAGAAGAATAAGTTAGAAGTACTCATCGTAAATAATAAATAAACTTGTTACGTCGCCAATCATTTTAATCGTCGTCATAGCCCAACAAAAAATATATAATGGTAATATATTCAAGCTCAAACGAATATGTTTTATATTATTCATTAATAATATATATTACATATTAACACCAACTGAATTTATTTTGGGCATTAAACTGTGGTTTAAAACTAATAAGTATTTGGCTACGGTTTTCTTTCGACTTATACGTGATCTAATCGAAAATTCTACCACTCTGGCTAACACTGGCCTGTGTACTCATATACCTGATAAATACGTAAGAAATGGAAAACACCAGCTATTTTTTTTTATTTGTGCAAAAGTAATCCACCAATAATAATGCCAATACAGAGAGTAACAGTTTTATTTAATGAAATTGTTTCGATATCTTACAATGGAGTCAGTTTGTTCAGATGAATGTTGTTTTATGCTTTTTTTTATAAAAGGATCTACATCACTTTGTATATTCACTGCTTTTTCGTTTTATTTATCATACTCCCTACCATATCCGCTCCCTGTGCGGAGCATATGGCCACTATGTGAATCCTCTAATGTTCTCTATCATCCACTAGCTACCTCGCATCTTCCCATGTCGTATCAACGCTCCTTAATTCCGCTTATTAGATCCTATGGATAGTGCCCATGAAGTCACTGGAATCCCATCGGTTGGAAGAAGAGACAAGCAAGAATTACGCTCTTTGGAAGCATCCGTAGCACGTGCCCCAGCCAAGTTCAGCATTGCTGTATAACTTTTAGTATGATAGAGAGTTGTTCTGTCCGTTCCCTTATCTCCGAGCTTCTTAGAAAGTCAAACCATTTCACCTCCAGTATATGACACAAGCATTTCCTCTCAAAGCTCAATTTATTCTAAGCTTTTGTTAGGTGCCAAGATCCGCTACAGTACAGCAGTATTTTTTATAATAAACGGTTATTCATCACTATTCTACGTCGTGCTTTACAGACAACTAACAAATTGAAATAATATCTAAATTAATACGACCCATTCTCTGCTATTTGTAATTTTGGTTACTTCTAGTTATAAATAAAGTCTCCTTCAAGCGACTTAAATTCGTAAATTTGTCATAAACCTAAAACTTTTGCTCGTAAATGTGATGTTAACGATGACTGAGATTGATTATTTCTCTGCATATATTTTATTAATACATTTGTTAACAACTTCAGTATTTTATTTTGATATTGTTTTTCTGAGTAAGCCACGTGACCACTGCATTTTTTCTCCAAGATTCACTTCATTCTGAGAATAATCAGACAGAAAGAAGGAAGATTTAAGCTTTTTTGAAAGCATCCGCAACACGTTTTTTAGCCAGTATACTGAATTACTTTTAGCGAAACAAGAAGCTATTATTAAGATCAGTATTTTTATTAAAATGGTTTAATACATTTTATTATATTTCATTAAAAAGCGTTTTGAATATTGAAATATAATTAGTTTTGCTATTGTTAATTTAAGTGTTATAAGAGAATTATTTTTAAATTATCTTAACTATCAGTTTGGGATTCAAATTAATAAGAACCTTTCAGAGGTAGTCAGTTAAATTATCGATACAAATATATCCTAACCGATTTTATGTTTGGCTAATAGTAAATCTATTGTAATGTTATTTTAAACTTACGTAACCCATATATATCTGTATGTTAATGTTTTTAAAGTACTTTCACATATGTGTCTTGACAATGTAATAGAGATAACCATTGCTAATTATTTATTATTTGTTGAACTCTTTTATGGAAAAGTTTTAAAATCATCCTCTTCCGGCACCAAACTGCGTTGGTTTAGCAATCAGATCATATATATAAAACAACCTTTGTCATAATATTCTTTTAAAAATAGCTTTGTAAATAAAAAATCATGACGCTAGACTGCATTTAACCCAACCATAGTATCATTTGTATGTATCTAATATCATTATGATATTCAAAGATAACCGAGCACAAGAAGCGAGTCTTAACTGCATTCAATGTCTATTAAGAGAGTGGAGAATAAGATTGGAACCCTCGCTCAACAGTAGCCGTTTACCTTGAGTAGAAAATATCAAAGCGTACATCTGCATATTGATAGGATTTAAAGGAAATTGTGCCGGTCAAAGACACCTTCCTTCACCTTTGTAAAACGGATGCAGCTTCCGTACCGCAAGGTATTCAAACTTTACATATAAATTCAAATTGAACTGGCTGTATCGAATGAGTATTATCATCCAATGTCGTAATTTCCGATCAAACAGGAAGCGGGAAATCCTTAATCGATGATAACTTAGTTTAAACTTATTTAAATATTATATCATCGTAATTGTTTGAAACCAGAAAACTCGGATGTCATTATTTCCGCTTTTCGTTCATATAAAATATTAAGATTCATTTTTTGGCATGTTTAGATTTTATTTATCTAATGTTATTTTTATAATATACAAATGCACCAAGAAATCAACTTATATTACACAATAATAGTCGGTTTCATTAATTTTTTACCTCATCATTATCATTTGCAGTTATTCTATGAAAAATTCTCCAAACTTTCCACATCTTTCTCAGTATTTAATGTATTTGATACACTGTTTATCGACATTTATAATAAATTTTAGACCAATTTCTTAACAGTATTGTATTAGTATTAACAGCTACATCTACCCGCTTTATATATTTCATTATCGTTATCATGTTTTATCTAATTATTGCATTAACAGGTGATTTTTATGAAACTTAAATCATTTATGTGTCCATATTCCGCATCTTTTTATTACCATATTCGCCCTAAAAACATAACATATGGATCTCAACAGTGTAAAGATGACTAATCGTGAAATGTGTGGTGTATGATATTGATCGAGAATTCTCGAGAAATTGGCGATGAGAATCTCGAGAGTTAAAAAAAAATAACTACGTATTATTTCAGTATATTCCTGCTCAGTTTTGAATATTATCGTTTTTCTCTAGATTTCTCAATAATATTAAAAAACTACAATCCTCTAATTTTCAAGATTTATAAAATTGTAAATAAAGAGATTTCTCAATCTCAACAGTTAAAAATAGCCAAGAGTTCACAATCACTAGGTGTATGAATATCCACATTAAAAAAAAATATTTTGATCCTATTTTCACGAGAATTAGTCGTAAGCTTATTATTCAACTGATTAGACATTTTATCTTGCATTTTTGGGTTTTTCTTTAAATTCCGGGATTCTGTGTGAAAAATTGTATGATTCGAATCCATAATCTCCAGTCCCAAAGCACGTACCTTAACCTTTCGGCTACTGGGGAGACATTGCATCTAAATACGCATTATAATATAGTACATGGTTGTTTTATGTTGCTATGTAAATATGGTTCACGAGTTTTGATTATCAAGTATATATATTAATCAATTGTAAAGATTAGAGAGGGTTGAAATATACTTTAAATGCCTTCATACCGATGTTTGAGTCAAAAGTTCAATACAATAGATAGTGCTAATTGCTCTATGAATTGTTCAGTTTTAGGTATTTTTAGATTTACTGATTCACCAACTGTCAAAATTTTAATATTCGCTTAAAATATCGATAGTCATAAAAAACTTGTTTACGATTACTCAAAAGGTATTATTTAAAATAAGTTTAAAATTCGTATGTCAGAGAATACGATGGAAAATTTGTTCTAAATAACATTTTTTCCATGACTTATGATATAAAATTCTAATACAACATTTTCTTAAAGCAACGTGCTATAGGAGCGCCAAGAAAATCACATTTTCTCGGTAATGAGTTTACGTTTTCCATCCATATGATGAGAAAATTGCAAAGACAAAACAGAACAACGCGAAATTTCTATGCATAAATAGGTTAGCAGTAATACAACGGAAATTTTATGTTGTGCTGAAATTTCTGGAAAATATTTTGTTTAATTGGAAATAGTGCACGCTTTTGAAACTGTATGGATAACACAGGCTTCATGACTACATTAAGACTGTGTTATGGAAATAGTTATTGAGTCACGTTTGTTATTTCTCGTAACGGGAAACCAAAATTATGAGTGATCTAAGTACAACATTTATTAAGATTATGTTGCCAAAATTTCAGAAACACGTAACTCGATTTTTATATAGAAGTAAGGACTTAAATATTCATATGATCCACTTTCACAGTGGATCTATAAAATGACAGATTCATGTCATTATCTCATTACCAATATTGCAGGGACACGTAATATTTTAATTTAAGTCACTTTTTAAGATATATTTTTCTTTCTTAATCTCTTGTATCATTGGTACATTTTTTCATTGATACGTAGTAAATTTATTTGTACAAAAATATATCAATAATAGAACAGATTGCAAACAATATAGTTTAATCTTTTATACACACGTGTGCTAATATAAAAATGTGCCAATGATACGAGAGATTACAGAAAAGAACTCTATTTTTCAAAGTGATTTTAACCAACAAATCGAGTTACGTGTTTCTGCGATATTAGCGAGGATTAATGCTATGTTATATACTGCCATTGCATAATGCTGAAAACAAATGGCGTACATTATTTTCCGGTTTAAATATTCTAATGAATGGTATTCAAATCGATGTGCCATTATTTGTAATAAATGACAAATGAGCTTTCATAAAAACATTTTTGGCATAGTGCATATTTTTGGCTTTCATGTAATTATCGACTAACAGTACGCGATAGAAATTACTTTTATTCTCACATCTATTTAGGTTAGCATTTAAATTTAACGATGAAAAACAAATCAGAATATTATACGAGGGCGATATTTCCGAAATGAACTTATTCCACTATATCAAAATTGAAAAAGGAATACTTTGAACACGTATTTTTTGTATAAAATAACCAAATAACAAGTTTTTCCATGTTCATTTTTTGTTTCAATATTTTTTAAATTGATTTTTTCTACTAGTTTGCATGCTAAAAGGTTGTTTCAAACAAAAAATACTTTTTCAAAATCTTTTCTTTTATATTTCGGTATAGTGGAATAAGTACACTTTGAAAATATCTCCATAATATTATGAATACACACGAGCATTATCATGATTTATATTTTTATATTTTTACGAAATTATGTATGTGAGTAAATTAAATCAAATTAAAAAAATATAATCAATCTACTCAATTAAATTTTTATAACTTATTTAATATAATGATTTAAGATACTTTTAGAGAAAATGATAAAATAAAAATATTTACAAATGAAATTTAGCTCAACAGAAAATTTAAAATTGTAAAAATTTTACAGAAAAGGAAAACTTACATTGTTACTATAAATCAGTAGTTATTTAACGTAAACTATTAAGTAAATGACGCACATCACACGTTTTTTGTTTGTGATCAGAATATGCATACGTTTTATTCACAATAATATTGGTTGTCTGTCATTTGATCAACCAAATATGTTTATAAAATAAAAATGGCTTTGAACGTTTTATCTATTGGATATTGGATTCATTGCCCGGTTTTTCCCGAGTTAAATTGAAAAACTAATTGTGTATTCTCATTTAAGCTTGTTTTAATATTTGGCTAAATGTCATCGTTTTAGTCCCAAAACAAATGAACAAAGCTATGTGACTATTATTTAGCGTTTAAGGAAAGTTTTTTCGGCAGGCAATTATAACATTCACTTTCTGATTTATAATAAAGATTAGATCTAAGCCTACAATCAATATTGAGAAATATTCATGACAACACGCGTGATCTTCTAAGCTGTAATGACCAGTTTCTATATTGTATAAAATTTTAATTCTCCTTTTGTGATTCCAAATCTCAGATGAAATCTATGGGGAGTACAAAGAGATCATAAAAAATTCTTTATTATCTCTGAAATAGATAAAACTGCTTTGTTAACTTTGCATATTTATTATTTTTCTTAGAATTTGATGTATTTTCAGAAGACATCCGATAAATAAATTGGAAAATACAAAATACAATACACTTGCAAAATAATATAATGACAAAATAACATATGGTATCAAAATTGCTTTGACTGGACGTAATTACGTAGATTGTTTGCTCGTTTATAATTAAAGCTTTGCACGCATTTCCATACAATTCACATAACTAACTTTCTGATGACATCTAAATAGTAGATTGTCCCTTCTCCGTATTAACCTCACGCGACCTGAATTACTGTATTTTTTACGATAAAAAAATATTTAAAAAGGGTTAAAAAGACATAAGACAATAATTCTATATATCTTAATTTAAATATCATTTTCCAAGTTAAATACAAACTAATTAATTATATCTACAGGCATTCTTGTGGCAAACAGTGGTTTCCCTGTCACTGGTAGACAAAAACATCATATTTTTACTCACTACGTTCGCTTCAAATGTGGAGCATATAAATTTCAACAATGTGAAGATGTCAATTTCTGAAATATAATTTATGGATTTTTGTATTGTCAAGATTTATTTTGAAAGTTTTTTTCTTTAAAAAAATATGATTAGACAATTGCTCGTCCCATTAGGAATCTGATGTTGAATTTTCAGCTATTTTTTTAATCCAGTATCTGTGAGAATCAAATCCATAATACCCGACTGCAAAGTGCGTATGCTAATATCTCTAATATTTTTCAAGGTTTCATCAATATCCTATTTTGGACAGTATCAATATCTTAGTAACTCTACAGTAGTCATCAATTTCACTACTTTGTATATTGCTTTGCTATTTACTGAAGTTAAAGTAAGAGGAATACAGCATGGTAATGAAGGTGTGGTCCTTCAGCACTCCATCTTCGTGATTAACAATGGAAATAAAAATAGTAATTAGCTTTGTGAATGCGTATTAGGCCGGCGCTATAATATCAGAGTGATAGTAACAAAGCGTCGACAACAGAGATACAAAACAGCTATAAATAGGTGAGTAAGCAAGTGAACAATTTCGGCGGCGTGACAATACGTTGTCGTCACACTTGCTCACTTGCTTACTCACATATTCAAAGCTATTTTGCATCTCTTTTGCCAACGCTCTGTGGTCGTGACATCTATTTTAACTACGGCCCTATGTTGAACTCAAATTTTTCATAAACATAATCATTAGTCACAGATAAAGTATTGAATATAATTAAATTGAAGTTTATAAATTTATCATAGTAAGTATCGTTATTATAATAATACACTATCGGTCAACCTATCTTTATTAAAAATAAATTCTTCAAACTTTATGTCTAACTGTACCACTTATTAAAATCAAGATCCACGTCCCCACGGACTCCATCACCTATTCGTTATGTAAAGTCTTATTGTTATTATTACAGATGTGGAACAAAAAATAAACAAAATACGTTTTTCATGTTCGCTCTAAATGTCGAGCACATAAATCTACTCAATATGAAGATATAAACTCCAGAGATGTAGTATATGAATCTTTGTAACACGAAGACTATATATACCAGATATTTTCTCGATAATTGATTGCCAGCCAATCGCGTATTTCATTATGCACACAGTCTTACGTTTTTAATTTTTTCAATTATAATTGGAAAAAAATATTTATTTTTTAAAATTACATCGTGAGTTGTAACGCAAAGTGTTAACCGACGCCCTCATTTCGCGCAGAGCAAATCTATGGTCTGCTGCTATAATTATAAGTTTCGTGATGAACCAGCTCAACGTACATAATGCTCGGTTTCCTTGCCTCAATTCTCAATCAGAGATTTCAATCAAAATTCTAGATGGAGTGTTCCGAAGTGGATTCTCGAGATTGAATTTTATAATTAAGTCTATCTCTCTTCTCACGTACTATTTTTGAATCCTGAATATTAAATACAAATAAGTCGGAAAATTTCGCCAATAATTTGTCGACGAGTAAAGGTTTTACAGAATTCATCTATTGTATTTTTTTTATTGATTCGAAAATTTTTTAACCGTTCCTTTTCCGAATGCCGAACATAAAAAATTCCGCAGTGAAAATATTCATTTAAATAAAATATTGGTTGCCAGTAAATCATTAATTCTTTTAGGTATTCAGTACCTGATTCGGATCCATACTGTAGTTAGTAATTAATTTTTGTATGTAATATATCAATTGTGTGTATATAATATATCATAGTCCATACGATGTACGACAAGTAAAATAAAAAGATCGCATAATTCGACAAACAGGACCCTTGCGTTACGTTCGCAGGTTCAGATCCCGCAGTGAAAAAAGTAAATAATTTAAAAAATATATCAAACGTTGTTTGATAAATTCGAAAAAAAAACATATTCTTGAAATTAAAATAATCTATATTAAAAGCGGATGTGATGAAAAAGTTAATAATATCCGTTTTTTAACAATCGATTTCTAATAATTATTCACCATGTAGGTTGATTTAATAAATATAAAGATTTATCTTGAGATACATTTTAACCAATTAAGATTAAAAAACTGCGTTAGTCAAGTCATCCATACTGTATGGCTAGACCAAGAAAGATACAACGACGAAAGAAATATTTAGGAATCCTATGAAGCATAACAACATACTTAGACCAACACTGGCTTTAGTGGTCTATAATAAACATGTGTTTAGCGCGTTATAAAAATGCATCCAAAGAGTTGTGATGTGAGACAAGACTCACCTTAGGTTACCACATTTATTATAGTATTAGTAATGCATTTTTTTCTATCAACCGAATCTACTCCAAATGTTCAGCATAATTATGCAAGCCAAGAAAACCAAAACTACCGGAAAGTCGTCTAGCTCAAAAACTGCATTGTTGCATTAAAAGTATTTTTTATGCATCTATCGGATCGGAACTCAAAATTACTATCGCAAATTAACTTAAAAGCTCTCAAAGTAAAACTGCCCAAGCGCTTATAATTTTTTCTTATCATTTCATATTTCTTTAAAAAATATGGATAACCTAATATTGAAAATTAATTCTTACATTTTTTTATATAATAAATTGTTTTATATAATAAATTTCTTCCTCGTATCTCTCTAATTTTTTTATCTCCATTTCACCATTCCTACTTTTAGTCCCTCCCTAAATCACATTTAAATCAGCTTAATTTACATTAAATTGATCAAATAGGGTGATTTTATTGAAAAATAGAAAAAAAATATATCGGATAAGTGAATATTTCCAAGTCACGCAGTATTTTATATTCAATTTTAATTTATTTAAATATAGTCCATTAAATAATTTTAACTAATTCACGATCCAAATTTTAAATTTAAATTTAATATTTTTTATAAATACAATTCCAATAGCTCTTGAATTATATTAAACGCTACATACTTGAAATCTGTTCATTATTAGCAAATTTATCTGACTGTCAGTCGGCTGCTAGATGAAGAGCTCTCTCAGCCAATTTTATATTTATATTTATATATAAATATATTTTCCACAAATTTATTTTATTATTATTAACACTTACAAGACTCAAGCCAATACGATTGAATTTCAATTTAGTTTTCAACGGAAGAAACCAATGATTCAAAATGTAATAAAGTTAAATAAATTAAAATTAATAAACATATTTTTTATATTTATAATTTTGTATACATTTCTGTGACTAACCAGATTAGAGTGGTTTAGACGTATGTTACATTTATATGACTAAACATGTTTAAAAAAGGTATTTCTATGAATTTAATTACATATAGTATGACTTTGAATGACAGTTAAAAAGCTTTTTCCCTACACGCAAGGAAATAATTCCATAGCTATAATTTTATAATATATTATCGGCATAAAGAAGTTTTTTTATTTGTATATAGTTAATATAATGCTAACGTGGAGTAACGGCTAGACCACTACGCATCTTCTATAATATTTGGGTCGCGGGTTCAAAGGTATGTTATTAACATTTATCATTTTTTATTGTTTGCCTTTGGTATTTGGTAACTTGAAAAAATACAAGTCAAAAAAAAACTCATCGAAAATTTATATTCTATAATAGATCGCACTATAAAATATCAAAATTAAATTAAATGAAGTTTTATCTCGATATATTACATATCACAGTGACTGATTTTCTGGCAATCGCTCAATTCATTATATTCATATACATACATCAAAATACCATTTGTTATTTTTTAAACTACATATAGGACTCAATCTTGTAACCACTGCTTGCAGGACAACCAAGACCTACTACCACGTCAATTATCCATCAACATCTTTAACTCCATATATCCAATATCAGCAATACAACGTTTTTTTATTACACCTGATTTACAAACGAAACATATAAATCTGGACAATGCATACATTTATGTTAATAATTTTTCTTTCACATCACCAAATCTATTACATATTCAATCCTGTATTGTTGATTTTTTTAGAATATTTATGCAATTATAGGATTTCAACCCATGACTTCCGGCGCCAAAATATACGCATCAAGCAATTGACCGCAACATAAAAAATACATCATAATTAATAATATTTAGTCATTTCTAATACAATGTATTTTTCAAAATTCTTTTTAACTATATTTGCTAGTAAGTTAGGAATTTTCTATAGTTTTAATCCAAAACTGCACGCTTGCTTGGATTTTAGAAGAAAAATTTTAAGCAGGAAGAAATCAGATGATTTCCCTATTTTAAATCAACAAATTTAAATAAGTTTAACATGAAAACACTAAAAAATGTAGAACACGCTAAAATCGTTTTAACGCCGTGTTTTTTGTTTGTATGTTGAACATGAAAAAGCATTCAAGGTGTACCATGTTTTTCTGGCTATAAATGTAGCTTGACTATTAAAACATGGACTAAATACTTTTACGTTTTTCTTTGTTGTTTGGTTCTATTTATTTTTTGACCCGTGTTGCTAATTTGTTCAAAGTAAAATTGAAATATTATATTGTAAAAAATAAAAAAAAAAATCTAACGAATCTACAGTCATATTGATTTCACGACAATAATGACGATTTTTTTCTCGCAAATATAAAAATGTTTCAAGTGGTATCAGTTTCCATTCTAAAGTATTTGAACCTCTAATGCTTTTATAACTGTTAAATAATCCATTAAACCACGTTTTACAGCACTCACTCGCTCGTAATCTTCGTCGCTTTCTTCTGACAGCTTCATGGATTGATTGTGACTAAAAAGAACATTTTCAATAATTTTGACGTTTAACTTTTGGATGGAAACAGGTTCCAAGCCTTCATTTTGTCGGGTCATTATCAGTCTATTTATTTTGAAATGCGTGTAATTTTTATAAGCTTTAAAGAAAACTTACATCAAAATCGTTGATACATTTAAAAGTGGCTATAAGAATAATCTCTTCGATGATCATTATTAATGTGATCTTAATCAATACAAAGTCGAGACAAAAAGATTTATCAAATTTGCACTCATTGGAGTGCTGATTGGTCTACCTGTATTCATAATATATTTAACCAAATTTCAATCAAATTAATAAAAACATTCAAAATAGCATGATAAGAGTGTTGGATATATGATAGTTGTGAATGAAATGTTATAGTGTAAATAGTTCTTTTGATTCATCTTAATTTCACATTTTAATGCTTCAATGTCAGATATCAAAAAATGGAAATATCCTTTCCATTATTTACAGTTATTAAAATTGCAGTCAATAATAAAAAAAACAAATGTAAATATTTACGCGGAGTTTTAATTAATCACGTAACACATTTTTTAAAATTAGCATAGCATGGGCTCATCATACAGTGTTAGGTAAAATAAATAACCTACGCAGAAAGATTTCGTGATAAAAAGACACTCAGTAAGCTTTTAAAAGAATAAGGAAACCATATAAAGGAAACGTAAAGGCTCTAACATTATTTTTATATGAAAATGGCTGACTTTTGTCTTTCTGCGACCGTCACACGGAATAATTCTCAGAGGGCAAAACTACTTTGCCCCACATTATTTTGCATGAGCTTTTTGCCGACAAGAATTATTATGAGCATTCCAGAGGAAGGTGTTTCTACAAAGACACGTCATATTTCTATTTACACGCAGTATACAAACTAACAATTCTCTTTCAACATTTAATATTCTGTGAAATTGTTATTAAGTGGTGAGCACATTGAATTAACTGGATATTTTTGTATATTTTAGTTTACATGTTGCGAATATAACAAATTATGAATTTTAAGAATTTGTAATAGACAATAAATAACAAACTGGTATATTTTTTTATATGAAACACATGAGAAGTTAAACTAACACGTTTAACAATTAATGACAACAAATTAAAAATAGTAATTAATACACGGTGAGAAAATTTTCGTTAGTCCTCAGGCTATGAACATTACAGTAATACAGTTAATTAGATTGATTAATATTACAATGTCAGATACTTGGCAATCTTGATATTTCTACCTTGATCACATATTCTAATATATAATAAATAAGTGGCGTGGTCTTCCTTCTTGGTTCCAACTTCAGAATAGAATATACCATGTAAAAAATGATGCCCACTTTCAAAATGAGGCGTAATCCTTTTTTGATTTCAGTTTAACAATTGTAAAATCAGAATTACAAATTTTGTTTGAATAACTTAGCGTCTCTTCGTATTTGATATACGCATAACTTCAAAAATATAATAAATTTTCCTTTTTATTTATTTTTTACCATGTCCACCCCTATACTGAAGCTTGCGTACTACACAGTGTTAATATGTTCATTCGGAAAATAGATTATATGTATCTTTGTAATATGAAGACATGATTTGACTGATTGTTTTTGATGTGAATTTTTTATCAGACAATTGCTCAATTCAATAAACATCGAGTCTTGCATGTAAAAATTTAGATAAAAATTACCGGTAGTCAGGACGTCAGCGTGCATGCCTTTCAGCCGGAAATACGATATTAATTCTAACATCCGCTACATTTTTAAGTTTTCTTTTATTTCTTTCATATCCGGCTTCAAGCTAAATAAATTATTAATATGTAGTATTCGTTCAATGAATTTTCTTGGGACGAATTTTTCGTATTGTGTTAGCTTTTATCCCCATAATAATTCACCTGACACCGTTCAAGACCATTAACCCATGACTTAGCATTAAACGTATCTACCTTTATGGAGAAAAACAGAAAAGGTTTCTATCAATAAACATTACTGATTGGTAAGTCGCATGCTATGTAACATGTTTTTTTCGTTCATTAGAGAAAATCTAATTAGGAAGTATAATATCCAAAAGCCACATTGTTGGCTTTTAATTAACCGTAGTCAAAATATTCAGCAGCACGGCTATGCATTTGTGATGTGTATGATTAAACCGTTAGCCGCCAAAATCCAATGCATCATTTTCATTACCTCCATGACAAATTTGACTAATTTTACGTCGTTATTAGCTTAAGTATCGGATACGTTTTGGATTAATTTTATATACACATTGTCTTGTTTGATCGCATGAATATTTTGATCTAAAACACTTTTTACACAAAGCCACATATCAAAGGAGACCGTTTAAAAAGACAAGATTTTCATGTAACAATTATTTTAGATAAATTCAATTCAATAACACTAAATCAATACAACAATTAGTTAATTCTCACGTCATAATTATAAAATATTACTTTCACGATAAATAAAATTAAACATACATTTAGTAATTTAATGTAGTTTTGGTAATACCAATATTTATAGTATTTTTTTATGCTTAAATGCTTGAAAGTGTACCAACATTTTATAGTTTAACTACACTGTATCCAAACGTTCTTTGGGTGTAATATATGACTAGTATGTTGACATCATAATTTGAGCAAGCAAGATTTTTGATAAGACCTTAAAAAATCAGTGTAAAAAAATAATCGGTTCTTTTTTCTTGAACGGGATTATTTTAAAACTGTGCAAAAAGAGGGTTTAGTATATTTTCATAATGGATATAGAATCGTATCATCCTTGTATATCAAATCTAGACTCAGAAGTCAAAGGGTCAATAACGGCTGAAATATTTAGTCATGGTTAACAATACTTATAACAATATAATATTATACAAATGTATATCGTGTGTATAATAGAATTCGCTTCTATTGTGTCTAATTAATTAATGTTCGCATAAAATTTAATGTGCCTTTACTGCTATGTAAAATTTAATCATAAATATTCTATACTGGACTATAACCGGGCTTGTAATTTAAAACATATTAAAATTATTTTTATTGACACGTATTTTGCCATATGCAATGGAATTAATTTAATTTGATTTTAACTTATCTCCAAATCGAACTAGAATACATTAATCAAATAAATAATATTACCGAGTAAATATTAAATACGATATTAAGCAAAGTGAAAGATTTTATAAGGCAAAATTAATAAATTGTTTTAAATGCATAAACATATTTACGAATGTAATGATGGAAAGAAATATTTCTTATATATCTATATAATATATATATTCTATTAAATATATCAGCTGAATTATTGACTAATCCGTTTCGGTTGATTATATAAATAATGCGGCCATGGTAAAATAGTAGCTACTAATATTAATATATTAACAGATATATAGTGGGTATTGACAGATTGAGTTAAGAAAAGAAACTGTCACAGTAGTCATGGGAAATTGCATCAATCACAACAGCAGAGAAAATTTTAAGCCAACCTTCTTACATGCTGCTCTATAGAATAACCTAAATTAATATATAATAAAATATATTTAGTGTAGCAAATAAGTTTTATTGAATATTTGAAGCACTTTATCGCTCTTAAAGAGGGTCAACAGATATTACGGTTGTAATAATGTGATGTAGACTCTTGAGACCAGTCTTACAACTGAAATGGATACCAATAAAACCAATTAACTAAAGGAGTTGCTTAACATAATTATTCAACCGCTGTGAAGGGTTATTTTGCTTAATTAATACAACATTAATTAATGAACTATTAGCCTGTGTTTAATAACAAATAGTATATGTTGCTATTTAAATAATTTAAAATCATCAAAGATATCACATAACTGGCATGTAAATTACATACCTACAAATAAATTAGCTTTTTAGAATAAGCTTTTCCTGAATGTTTGCAATTTTTTTATGCGTAGATTTATTTTATTATCTACACGAAAATACAATTAATAGTAGAGTAAAATAGTGGAGTAATAAATTATTTTCTTTGTGCCTAGCGGTCGTTTAAATCAAAATACAGTTGCCACATAAATTGTCATGCGGAAGGCGAACGAAAAGTCAAAAAGGCGTTATGTGTTTAAACATTATAACATAAAAGTATTTATTCGTCAACTTCCTGGACGATGTCTCAATGTTTTTTAGTCGTAAAGTTTTGTAAGCTTTTCACATTACCGCTTTGTTTCCGTTTGTGTTTTTCAAAGTTTATGGTTTACTGTTCTGTAAGAGGACAATAACTGTTTATTTAGTTTATTTTTCAGAGTTAGATGTGAGTCAGTTGCAAAGTTGTGGTTATATTTACTGTTTTACTAACGTCGTAATAAGAATATGTTCATAAGGCAGATCAGTTTTTTTTCGGAAGTTCAGTAACCTTCAAAATAAATAAAATGTTACGTCAAGAAATTGTTATTTATCCTTTTAATATAATACAAAATGAAGGTACAATTTTGTACATATCGTCGCCGATATTACAGAAACACTTTTTTTGATTTTTTTATTTAAGTGACTTTCTAAAGTAAAGTTTTGTTTTTTGCTATCTCTTGTATTATTGGCACTTTTTTTCATTGAACCATTATTTAAGCACGTCTTATAAACGTATTCGTCAATGAAAAAATCTATAAATAATACAAGATCTAGCGCAAAATAAAACTATACTTTAGGATATTATAAAAAGTGACTTAAGCCAGAAAAGCAAGACACGTGGTCTTGCAGTATTGGCGACGATATACTGAAAAACAGAACATTCACCAACTTTAAGTTCATGGTTCTTTTGAAAATGAAAAATTAATATTTCTACTCTTATATCGTTTACATGCTGAGGAAAAATATTTTATGTTGTGATTATATGAATGATTCTATGCTAATAGATAATTAATTAAGTAATAAAAAAATAACATTTATATTTCCGTTTAAAAAAATAATAAATCTGCAATATTATATAAATGGCTTACAATTTATTTCACAGATTTAATTATACGATTGTGACACTTAAATATATCTTTTTTTTTTATACGTGGAATGAATGGAAAAAACAACGAAGCAATAAATTCAGAAGATTATGCGGAAATTTACTTTTGTTATTCAGATTTTCATTGTAAGGGATGATTTATTATTAATGAAGGTCAAAAAATATTCCATTAAAATGAATTTAAATAACGATTATTGGTTTTGTGAGTTAAAAATTTACTAAGGCGATAAAATTTTGTTTAACAAGTTTTATATAGCAAAAAGCTTCAGATATAAATTACAAGTTTTTAAATATCTGTTTAAATTTACAAAACAAATATACTTGAAAATTAGCTAATCTTTACAGTACGTATCATATATTTTTATTGTATAGTAAATCGTGAGCTTTTTTGTGCTTTTATAATATGAAGTATTTCGATGCATGTATTTACATAGATTAGTAAGTAGTCAAATGAGATCAGAGCCATAATATAAATAAAAGCCAATGATAAGCCAGATAATGGTACTCTTAATTTAAAAGATAAATATCTGTATAATATTATAACTGGCCGAGATCCACATTTTTTCAATTATTTTGAGTTATTCTTTATTTAAATTTCTATTTATTTCATGAAACAATCAAGTGTGTTTTAAAGCTTTCAAAATACGCTAATTGTATTTATGATCAATTATAAAATATAGTCATATACATGTTAATAAAGAAATTATATACTGATGATAATATCCTTTATACGACAAAACGACTATATTTTTATGAAAGGTTCGTTTTTTCAAGGTAATATTTTCTAAAAATAAAATTCAGTTTTATCATTAATATAATCTTTGTGAATGGACACAATGAATAACATCACAAATTAATTAAACGACGCGTGTATTTATAGTAGTGATAATTATGGGCTTAACGCTCAGAGCTGCATAAGGATTTGATAGAACTATAGATATAACAACAGTTACTTATCAATCACTATTAATATACGTCGTTATATGATTAACATGCTTTACTTTTAGAGTAACTTTGGCTAAAAAGCAAATAATTTCGACTTAATAAATAATATCGGTTTTAAACTCAGATATTAAAAATTTCCGCACTTTGCTTTTAAGACCTTATTGCAAGTTAGAAGTTGACGAGCTTTTAACTTAAACATCAATATTTTTAATTATCTGATTGTTTGTTTGAAAAATAACACCGGTTTAAGTATTACAAAATATTTGTTGAGATGATACAAGTTTTCTAGATTTTTTTCTCTTTAGTGAAGGTGCACATTTTAAAAATAATAGTGCATCTTCTGTTTTGTACTATCGCAAATCAAAATGATACCTGCTCTAGATCCATTTTTAATATCTTCTGACACTGCATATTAAATATTGACTATTTTAGAATGAAGAAATATGTTTCGAAGTTTTTTAAGGTTCCCAAATGTGGTGACCCAATAAATATGTTAAAATATTGTCGTTAAAAATATGAAAAAAATAAATTTCCAAATACAGTTAAATTTTATACGCTTCTTTTGAGTATAAAATATAAACTTATCTGATTTTTTCAGGATTTTTGTTGATTTAATATTCAACAAAAATTTACAAGTCAAACTTTTCTAAGATATCAGTTACATAACTTACATTGTTGGTAGTAAGTGTAAAGTGTTTTAACATACAGCATTTCCATTATTTAGTTAAGCAACAAGGAACATATTCTCAATAGGAAACCTTACGATTAATAAGAAACCTTTTTAAATATAACATAAGCTCGGTGCTCACCTATAAAATAAATATTATCGTAAGTATATGTAAAAACGTATTTTATTGGTTTTGACAATTTTCTATTACATTTATAGATATTATATTTGAAAGTCTGTTCAAAGGCTTCTAATATTTCTTAAAAAAGATTATTTATAGCTACAGACCACAATACATTTAGAAGTCACCCGAAAATTGATGGCGTATATAACTCAATTGATAAAATTTTAATATATAATAAACATCTTTAGCTCAATGTTGAAAGTACCAACATATACAATAATTACCACATTAATTTATTTAATACTCGTGTATACGTATAGATATTGTGGTCTCTATTGATGATGAAAAACAAACAATCAACTTAAAAAATGATTTATTCTATATTAGCACTTCTAACTGTAAGCTTGCATATATATATAATATATTATCGTCAATATTTCGGAAACAAGTAACTCGATTTTTTGGTTTAAGTCAATTAGTAATTTGGCCAGTCATTGATACATTTTCAAATTATCATAAAATTTTTACACATTTTGTTAAGATATTTGTCATTCCTAAAACGTGTCAATGATACGAGACATTGCAAAAATATAGCTGTACTTTACA
The DNA here is from genome assembly GCA_022683975.1 of Rhyacophila evoluta. NCBI lineage: Eukaryota > Metazoa > Arthropoda > Insecta > Trichoptera > Rhyacophilidae > Rhyacophila > Rhyacophila evoluta. The sequence continues at coordinate 2,120 of JAGVSQ010002897.1, read as the reverse complement.
TAGTCAACCAAAAAATTAAGTTACGTGTATCTGATATATGTAGCTGCAATAGCAAGTGAGATCTTAGTCTCCTACTATTTTTGTATAATATTAATTCTTTAAGTTTCCAATATTTTTTATTCATATCAATCCGATTCGAATATAGGTCATAAAAATCTCCACAATGTAATGACTTATCTAGACAGATCGTTTATCATGAAACTTGGTTGTCAGCCAATTGCTCAGACTATTGTGCATTCATTTCTATATGTTTAAATCATACACATCCTCATAAAGCTACCAAATTTGAAATCGCAACCTCTGTCAGTAAAGCGTTCATGATAATCAATTCGCTACTAAGATGATATTCATATTTTTTTAAATGTACTCAGTATTACAATGTAAATATAACACTAATATTTTTTTAGTAATTTGTGATGAAATTGAAAATATTTGACAACATATCAATGGCCATAAGCTTACAACACGTTTCATACATTTGTTAAATTGTTCAGGATGACCAAAAACCTTATAGAAGAATAAATATTAGGTAGTTAATGAAAATAAAAACACACTTTATTGCACTTCAAAGTATTTTTTGGTCCCCCTAAAAAATTTAACAAATGTATGATTCGAGTTGTCAATTTGTCGCCATCGATATAACTTTATAAGTATCCATCTATCTTTCAAAATAAAAGATACACATTTATTTTAATATACAGCAGCAAAAATGTTAGCAAATAATTAACTTTGTTTTTTGTATCGATCATCTGTAGCTTTTTTGTAAAATATTATACAAATATCAATGTGATTTCAACTTCTTATCATTAATCAATAAAAATATTCGTACACCAGAAGTTTCGAGGAAATGAAAATGATTTTATAATGTCATTAATTTAAATCAAAAAGAATTAAAAAACACAAACAATTTGTTAAAGTCATTATAAAAAAAATTGAATGTGTGTTTATAAAATGTGTTTTTTTTTCTATTTTTTCTCGACGTGTGCATTATTTCAAGTTAAGTTTAAATTGTTAGAGTAAAAATAATCACAATGTCTATTATATAATATCAAAAACCAATAATTGTAAATATTTATGAGCTTTCAGTTCAAGATAAGATTTGTTATTTTTAATATTTAACCAATTTATTCTTATTACCATAAAATATTGATTAAATATTTTGGGAAAAAGTTTAACACAAAGCTTTTAGAATAATTAAAAGTCAAAAAGTATTCAATTATTCAACGAATCATAAAATTTAATGGGAAGTGAATTCTTCGGTCAACTTCTCGTTAAAAACTTCCGAATTTGAAGTGCAATTACAAAGATATCAGATTGTTTATGCATCAAGTTTTTGAAAAACATTTTCAAAAATTTGGTATTTAAATTTACGATTCTCCAAATCAATAATCATGGAAGGGGATACGTACACCCAAGTCATCTTTATTAATTAAGCATTGATTGATAATTAATTCATTTTAACTTTACAAAAGTTAAAAATAGTATTCTAAATCTGATATTTATTATATCCAAACATAAACACATCGATTTTATTATGTATAACAAAAATACATGTTATATTCTACCTTTACTTAGTAAAAACGCAGTGCGTAGGTAAGGATCATTTGCCAGATACTGTGGTTTTACAAAGTAGGGTAAAAGCTATTATTCTGATAATATCGAGTAATTTCTATGGATAAGTTGTTTATATATATTTTCAGCGTATATATATAAAAAATCTACTTAATATTTAATCTGTTATTAGATACTTAATAGCGGATTAGGTATTGAATGAATTTATCCATACATAAGCAAATATATATGTATACGTAAATATATATTATATGATCTTCATATTCCTTATTTATTTATTAAAATCGTATCATGACAAAGTTATATAAAATATGGGGGAAGTATTTTAAAAGTAAAAATTTTCACTATGTCAAAATTTAAAAGAGAAAATTTTTAATAAGTTTTTTATATTAATTTTTTATAATAACTATATTGAGTACACACATTTTCAATGTTTATTTTTGATTCTCTTCATCTTTTTTGCATGCTAAATGGTTATTTTATACAAAAATACTTGATTAATATTTTTGACTGATGGTGCTTGATGGAAATTGATTTTAAATTCTAAA
>JAGVSQ010002896.1:0-23199 GCA_022683975.1 Rhyacophila evoluta | reverse complement strand
AAATCGATTTGTTTTGACCGATTTCTTGAAAATAAACCGAGTGTGAAGTGGTTAAGGAATCACAACTATATATCTGTATCTTGTGATTTCTTTATTACTTACAATAATCTATCCTCTTCACTGATTTGTACACCAAACTGCACATTCACTTGAAAAACTTCTCCAAGATAACCTGATTGAATGTGCCGATCTAGAGTTTCATATGCTGGAAAACATCTCGACCACAGACCTTCCATTAAGAAAAGCTTTTGCAATTTTGCGATGTCTATTAATGCTTTAGCTTCGCGATAGTTCATGCAAAGTGGTTTTTCACAAAGGACATGCTTTCCATTTTCCAGCATCAGTTTTGAAAGGGCAAAATGTTGTGGGTTTAAAACACCAATATAAACAATATCTGGAAAAAAAAACTGTGGATCATATAATATTTCTTTAATAGTAGCTTATGATAAATTTTCACACTGTTTGAATTGCACTTCTCAATATTTATTTTGAAACCATGTTTGTTCAGAAAGTAGAGCATATGGATTTACACAGTGGGAAGATGGCCGCTCCGAAAGTGGAGTATATGGATCTTCGCAATATGAAGACATGTCTTGACAGATTATTTTCATGATAATTGTTTGTCAGACAATTGCTCAACGCAGTGGGCTTCCAGTTCTGTATTTTTGAATTTTTAAAAATCCGGCAGAAGTAGGAATCACACCCTCATAACCCAGCACATACAGTAACCCCTACGCTACCGGAGAGACTTCAATATTACCTGATGTAATAATAGGGATATATTTTCTTTGATTGAATCATACATTAAATTGATGGTTTCGTGCGAAGACATCGTCGCCCCAAAAACGAAAGAGTACTTGTGCAGAATTTAATTTTGAGATAAACAGTTTTTCGAGTGAAAAATTCAAATATAATTCAGGCTAACATTTTTTGTAAAGCTCAATTTCAATAAATATTGGATGTATTACATTTTAGCTCTAAATAATTGAAATGTAATAATTATATAAAACATTACATTCATCTGGTACATATTACAGTCATAGTTCTCGTGGTAAATCAGTTTTGATCATGAGTGAAAACTAAGATTGAGGTTAATATTCGATATAATCAATTCAAAGTTAATCATTATGGTTAAAATATTATAATAACCCTAACCATTTAACTTACCAACATTTTCATTTTTCGCTAACTTCTCATAACTTCCATGAACTTTTTTTATGTTGTAATGAGTTGCAAAATTTTCTGCTCTATCGCGATGACTGGCTGCAATAGCTACAACTTCATGATCGGAAGAAGGCAGTGTACTGAGAGCCAAGACAAAGTCATGACTCATCATACCAGCTCCAGCAATACCCCAACGTAGCGGCATCTGAAAAAATTGTCTTATTATATCTACATAGTCTTTGCATGACATTGTATACACACAAATAAAATGTTAAAATCAATATATGAACTAACAATCTCATATTATTAGTGTATTTAACAAAATTGTGGGTTCCATAAGATCCCTCAGCCCTGCCTGACTTTTCTACTAACTATTGGGATTTCAGTGTCCATAAGATGTAGACCGTATGTATATTGGAGAAGAAGCCCTGAAAGAAACAGAACATGTCTATATGCTCTACACCAGTGCCCTGTAACCTTTTTTCTTTTACGGCACACTTGATGTTCTTTTCCAAAATTTCACAGCACACTACAAGATAAAAAAGAAAAAATGGCAGCATTTCTGATATTGGAGAAAAGCGCCGCGGCACGGTCAGCATTGTCTCACAGCGGTTGAGGAGCACTGCTCTACACGATTATTATAGAATTATAATTTTTAAAAATTCGATATATAAAAAGAAGACTTTTAATTCATTTATAACATCTAAAGAAAGTAAATATAACCGTATCTATTATTTAATAAGATAAGAAACTTTTTTGAAGTGATAAAATTCTTTAGGAACATAATTTATAAGAAATACGAAAATTGTTTATGTATAAATATGTGCATAAGAAAAAATAAGGCATTCTAGGGTCATATCTCAAGCAAAAATAAATATACCTTACAATGGTTTTTTTACTTACAAATTGTGTTATATAATCGTTTTCTTTCACGCTCTTCATCACTAATGCATTCGAACTGAGTTAATTTTGTTAAAAAAACTTCTATCACTGTGAAACACAATGTATAATCAGTTATGATAAAGAATTGAGTATTGTTCTTTGGAAACCTAAATGTAAAATTTAAAAAATATTCTATAAAACTTCTTGTTTATTTACCAAGCTGTTTTAAAACTTCACAGAAATATCTTGTGGTTAATATTCAGTATAATTTAAATTCAAGGCTGACAGTCAGCAAAAAGATATTTCGATTACAATTATGCAAAGTTATTAAAATTTTTGAAGAGGTTGAATTTTTAAAATTCTTATTTAGTTATACTGTGTATATTCCTTCAAATTAATGTTCATAAAAATACTTTATTGACTATTGATTTTAGTAGACAATTTTTATACAAATTAATCAGTTAGAAAAATGTGTTCATGGATTATTGTTACTAATTTTACTCATTAAATGATTTGCAATATAATACTTTTTTATCTGTGACTACAGTGATAACAAAATATTTATGAAAATAGATAAACTGAGAATGTTGCAAACAAATTGTTATCAATGATATTATTCTCTCACTGCTCAAAAAATGTGTTGAATAGTATATCTTTCGGTAATAGTGTTTTTTTGATACCATGTTTGCTGCCAAAGTGGAGCATTTGGATCTATACAGTGTGAAGATATCCACTTAGAAAGTGGAGCATATAGACTTCCACAATGTGAAGAAATTGTTTGTCAGTCATGCATTTTTTGAATTTTTTTCAAAAACTGAAAGATGTGGGAATCCATCTGCATTTGGCGAATTGCTAGGCAAGCACGCTAACCTGTATACTACTGGAGACAGTGTTTAATTAATTTTGAAATGCAAATTTTATAGTTTGTCAAGGTAAAGCATTTATTTTTATCACGCATTATGTTGTGGATGATTATTTTTTTTATGAGGACTGATTATGAGTGATTTACTAAATCTGTTTGATTGCATTCAAATATAGATTTAAAAAATGTGAATTTATTAATACATCTTGTTGTATTAGGCTTGCAAGATCTTGAGCAGATCATTTCAACAAATGCATGCATTTATCGAATGAACTATAGTAGTTCACGAATATGAACTCATTTACATTCTAATGCAGACATTTCCAAAGTGTGTGCTGCGAAATTTTGTGCATGAGCTAAAAAAACGAGAAACCCTAATTTTCTTAATTAACTTAATAAAAAAATTTAGTAGTGCTAGTTTTTAGGGCGCCATAGGAAAATCTTAATTAAAAACGGTGCCGCAACCCAAAAAAAGTACTGGTTTGGAAAGCACTGGTTTAACATATATCTATATTACAAAATAGAGTATACATGTTTTTTACACATGTATTTTCACAGTCACATTTATATCAAAATTTCATCTATGAGTATCCAATACATGATAATTCAAAGGTATTATTCATATGGAAATATGAGGTGCAGACTTGTTGCATAGCTTGATTAATATCACATTCAAATGTTATTTTAACACTAGTTCGTATTTGAATACAGGTATGTGAATTATTATCGATTTACTGAATGTAATTTGCACAAAAGCCATGCAATAAAAATAGTTTATTGCATAAAAATGCAGTTAAACTTATCAATAAAAATTAAACTGACTTTTGTTCAAGATCACTTGGAATATTAAAATACTCCTTCCTCAAGTCGATTTATCAATTTAAATATACAATCAGTTAGCATTTGGTCAAACTAACCAACACATTTGCAATAAAAAATAACTATAAAAATACTACCTTGAGAGATATAGATGTGTATTAATTAATTAACTAGTAGGTACAGATTTTTTTTTTGACTATTTAATGAAGTTGATTGAACTGCTTGTTTCAAAATTTCACTAAAATGTGACTGTCAAATTGATTTCTCATGATTTTGTCATGTGAAATCAATTTACTAGAGTGATATGAATACAAATTTCATAGCAAAAAATGCATGGTCAGCTATGAAGTTACAGTATTCTGTGGTTTGTTTTACACATTGTTAAACCACTTGATTTTGGTAAGCTTGCTCTTTTCACATGAATGTTTTTTGATAGAGCTAAAAATTAATACAAAAAACATCTGTTGAAGGATCCTGTTACATATTATATTTTGACTATACTGCAGTATTATATTACATTATTTTAAACATAATCAAATAGGAAGAGAGTGGTATAGGGCATCATTCATAAGAGGTTGCGTAAATTACTAACTACAATTCTTCTAGACTGACCATTAATGTATTCCTTAATTTAAAGGTTCATAAACTCTATATTAGAATAAATTACCTTTTTTATGTTTGGTTGTAATTTCAAAATTCTAATTGTATTATAAATACCATTCTGAAAAGTCAGGCAAAATATTGTCTTCCATATACACACAGTATACTCATCATACATTTGTCTCTTATCTTTGTAATGAAGTACATCATTTTATAAAAAAAAATGGAAGCTTTTCATTTTTCACTAATGTACCTATATTTGCTTGCTACAAACATTATAACAAACAGCTACATTATTTAACTCTTCGGCTGCAAATCTTTTTGAAATGAAATATGCTAGAAATATTGAGACTTCACATGAATAATGAAAACAGAAAAGAAACATAAGCCAGAATCAGATTTTGACAAGCAAATAACGTGAACATATCACATATGAGGTGTATTTTAAAATAGATAATTTATTAACCATTTGGTTGCCGCACAAAAATTTGGCACAGTGTTTGACGCATATTGAGTGAGTCATGCTCCAACACAAGCTTGTGACAACTGCATTAAACCGGTTAGTTAATTTGACAAGTTTGAAAAAATACTGGATTATATCGATATATGTTTCATTTTACATTTAATGCGAAATTGTAGAAAAAGAAGTTTAATTCCAGTTAGACTTTCAATACATGATTATAATATAATATAATTCACGACTAATGAGTATGTATAATGTACATATTACATAATATTTCTCTTTCATTATGGAAAATTCAATTATTTTACCTTTTTTATTAGTTTTGTGGAGTATTGTTGAGTAAACAACTGATTACACTTAAATTTTTATAACTTAAACGAAACAATGATGCTTGGAGTATATTTACTACCTTTGCAATAAATTTATTGTTTAATCTTCCATACTTTATGCAAACTATTATTACTTTGAAGAAAATATTATTTTGTTTTACTGGTTAGACACTAATATTATGTCACAGATATTTTAAAATCACTTGAAGATGTATTGACTTACTCACTATTTTTAGAGTAAACACTTCACTTTGTTAAAAATACAAAAGCATAACCCAATAGCAAAAATACTACTAAACACATTTTTTTTGCAGTGGAGACTATTTCTTATCACATGTATGCTTTGTTTCTGTTTGCACAATAAATTATCATGTCACACAATGTCATAAGTGCCATCTCACTAATTCCACCCATTAATATGAGCCTTCTGTAAAAGAGCTGAAATGTCACAATGCTGCTGACTTGAGCAGTGCAATCTTAAAAGTGATAAATGACAGTCATAAGACAATAGAGTACCTAACTGAGAAACCAATTAGAAGGCAAAAAATATGATGGCATGTACTTAATACCACTTATTATCTGTGTGACTAATTAAAGTTTATTGTCGCTTGAATTCATTGATTATTTCTGTATAAATTTTAATGCATGGCCAGTCACAAGATTGAAATTATTCATTATTTATTTTAAATGCATAATTGCTTTTAAAATCAGTCAACAGCTGAAAATTTAATTGTTGAATAATCCATATTTTTTAAAAATTATCAGAGCATAAAGAATGAAAGTGAAGAATTTTTGGTTCAAATGAATTTTATTAAAATAGTTATTACAGATATATTATATTTTTTGGGTTGTTGAAAAATATAAATTTTGATTATTCAAAAATACGAAACCTACACAAAATATACAGATATTTAAAATGATTTAGCAATGTCATTACAAATTTATCGAAGGCACAAGTTTATCAATGTAATTATATCAAAAACAACTAGAAAGAAACACTGTAGAAATAAAGTTTGTAACAATAATTTATTATTTTTGAAGTTTACGATTTTTTTCACATTTTTAGTCATCTTCATCATAATGAACACCGATTTGTTTTCTGATCGTATCTTCAATTTTAGCCAAAATTAAGCTTTCATCCAAAGACATGATCAGAGACTCTGTTAAACCTGAAAAGAAAAAATTATTAACTAACTGAATCGCTGAAATTTAAATGACAAAAATTATTTTGATATTCATTACAGTAGACATATAAATTATTTTCCACAATGGTTTAGAAATGAAGAATCAGTCGATTTCAGATTATGTCATCAATTTTAAAAGGTCCCGATAATGTTAATTATAGTTTTGAATATTTTCATCAACAAAAAAAATACTGTGGAATTGTAATTCAGTGCCAATTAATATTTATATATAAAAATAATATTTATAATGTACTCCATTTTTTTCGAGAATGTGAAAAAGTGTTACTGTTGTACCTTTTTTGATGCATTGGCGGACCTCTTCTGCTTCATAGCGTAGACCGACACTGTTTGTATAATTGAATGTCTGCGGCGCAATAGGAAGAGGAAACTCTTTGTTGCAATCATGATCAAAACTAAGATTCACTGGACACCAGAAGTGTGATATCTACAATTTAACAAAAGTAAAATTATAGAAAAGAAATAATGAATTTCATTTATTGGGATTCATATTTCTGGAGAATATTACTCTTATGAACTTTTATTACAATAATGTACTAAGCATGTTAAAATGAGATGTCTTGGAAATTAGGGTAAGCTAAAAAAACCATGATGATTTAATTAGTCAAGTCAAGGCAAATTTTTATTCAAACCCAATTTGTGAATCTTTATAATGTGTATATGTATCCTACATATTTTTTCATGACAACAAATGAAACAGGCAGGCAAACTTTTTAGCAACTAGAGGTATTCGATGATCAGCCTTTGGTTCTCAGAGAGTTACAAGCCCAAGTGTGAGCCCGCTACCTCTTGTGTTGAATGATTACCAAGCATATGCTTACTAATTCGGCTACTAAGGCAACAAATTAACTATTAGTAAATCAAATGAAGAAATAAGTCATCTCTTTAAATAGAAATTTTCATGTTTACACATATGTTGTAATAAAGAAATGTAAATAATGAAATAGTATTGTTTGGTAAATAGTATCCTCTGGTGGAGATTTATATGCGAGTTTTAGCGTTTGTAGGCTGTGGGTTAGATTTTCACAGCTGCAGGATTAAAATATTTTAAAATGCAAATCAAACTATAGATCCATAAACTCTATGACTGGAATGGCCTTCCTCGAGATCTATATGTTCCACTGTCAGAGTGGACATGATAAATAAAAAAGTTGCTGTAAAGATTACCTTTACGGATCCCTTGGATCCAACAACGACTGCTTGATTAGAAAGGTTCACTTTCGAGTGAGTAGAAATTGTGGCTGTTCCACCGCTGGGGTAGGTCATCACACACGACATTGACACATCCACTCCTTCTTCATTTTTATGACCGGCGGCTACAATTTTGTTTGGTTCACAGCCGAAAATTGTTTGCGCAAACTGGATTACGTATATTCCAATATCTAATACAGTTCCACCTCCCATTTTTTTGGTACTGTAAGTAAAGAAAATATTTTTCGGTACTAAATTTAATTGCAGTAAGTTGGACCTCTTGAGTGAATATTTGATTTAAGTGTTTGAAATGAACTATATGCAATAACATTTATAAACTAAGCAAGGAAAATATTCCAGAATGATTTTGTAGTGATGAATATTTATAGACTATAATATAAGCCTTTGTGAGCTAAGATCTCCTTGAAATGACGGTTAGAAGAGGAAGTTTGATGAATACAACAGTTGCTTGAGAACAATATTAACTTAGTTTACAATAAAAATATGCAATATATTATGTGTACAAATCAATGCTCATTATTATTTTATATTCAACCATTAATTTGATAGGCTTGAAACATACCTCACAGATCTAACTACACATATTAAAAAATAAATTTTATGAAAATAATATTTCTGAGTATATGTTTTATAGATATGAGACTAATCTCATATTACTATATATACTATACTATAACATAAAGACTATTATTTTGTAGCTCTGCTTCTCTTGGATTTTCGCAAAATGTAAAGTATGGAAAAAAGTAAAACTTACCTCACTCTGTCCACCTTACTAATTGGGACACCAAACTCTGCGTTGACCTGATGAATTTCACCAAGTTCCCCAGATTTGATGGATTCCCTCAGAGAATAGTAGGCGGGAAAGAAACGAGACCAGACTGCTTCCATGAGAAAGAGTTTTTTCTGCCGAGCAATGTCGACCAGGGACTTAGCTTGTTTTTGATTCATGCACAATGGTTTCTCGCATAACACATGTTTACCATTTTCAAGCATAAGTTTTGCAGTTTCATAATGCTGGGGATTCAATGTGCTAACGTAGACAACATCTGAAAGTTGTTCATAAATTTTGTAAATTGTAGATTTGACCACTGTTCATAAAATTGAGTTGATAAACGATCATTTCATAATAATTAATGAACAATAAGATGTGTTGAAGTTGTAGAATTATATCTTAGTACTAATAATTAAGGATTTCATTCTACATCATGCTGTTGAATTTCTGCTGCAGGATTCAGGTGGTTAGTTGGCATTTAAAAAAGTTGGTTATTATTGCATAACACTTTTATTTATGTCAATGTTAATAAGTTATGAGTAGTTATGATATTTTATATTATAATCATATATATATTTTATTATCTCTAATCATATACATTTAAACAGCATTATCATTTAACTTCAGTAAATACAGCTTGGGCAATTATCTCACTAAGTTTATCTACCACAGCCGAATATTTGCTATATTAAACATAAATGGTTTGAATAGATAATATAGATAATAGTAATTACCACAAGATAATATGATATTAGGAGTCAAGTGTAACTTAATTATTCCTACTAAGCCTCAATATGATGATAAAATATGTTTTATTGGTTCTTTTGATAATATGGCATGGGTAAATATAAATCATAACATAAAGCGTACTGTGATTTGATTGAGCTGAAAACTATTTAAAATTCTGTAGCCTCTATTTGGATCCTAATTTGGTATCCCGTTTCAGCTATTAAAATCTATAAGCATATTCTTTTTAAATTTAAGCAGCATTGAGTATAGAGTCGATTTCAATTAATATCAGCCGAGAGTATTAATTATGATCTGAATACCTTGTGTATTAAAAAACTTGAAACTCTTACCAACGTCTGTACATTTTGCAAGCGACTCATAACCCAAGAAGGCATTTTTGATTTTATGGAGAGTTGCAAATTCTTGGGCTCTAGTTAGATCTCTTGCTGCAACAGCGGTGACTTGATGATCTTCCGACGGAAGTGTGGCAATTGCACTCACAAAATCATGAGAAATTTTTCCAGCACTAGCAATACCCCAACGAAGAGCCATTTTCTGCAATGAAATAATTTAGGTTAATGCAATGAATATTGTCAAAAATATTATTTTATGTAAATTGTCATATAATTTCTAGTTTATTATAAAATGTAAGTAAGATAAATGTTTCATTATTAAACATTATAGCTGTACCATGGAAAGCTTACTTGTACATTTGACAGATTAAATTTGAAACAATATTCTACCAAAATGTATAAAGCTTGTCATAGCGCTCAAGTGTGGGAGAAGAAAATATGGTAGCATAGTTAATATATTAGGATGAGCAAATTGACATTCCTTGTGTACAGGTTATGAGAATGGTACAGATATTTCAAGTGTTACTACGATGTCTGCATAAGCATTTCAATGATTATTTGACATTTTACTTCATATTTAATTCACAAGTGTATATGTTTAATCTGAGAAACTTTTCAAAAGCAATTGAAAAATAAATATCACTGCTGAATATAAATTTGACAAAACTAGCTTCGCCACAACTGTGTTACCTGGGTTTTATTTTATTCACAGTTTATACTTTTAAATTATCAGGTAATATGTACACATATAACGTGAGATTGAGCACAAAATGAAAATTATACAGGAAAACCATATGCTTATTCCGGTAGGCTAGTGTCGCTGTTTGATTTTTACTATTTATTAGAAGCGGTATTTACATTAACTTAGCCTTCTATTTAAACTAGAACAATGGTGATGAATATATGAGCAAATTATCTGTTGTCAAGCCAAAATAATAAAATGAGCATGAAACAAAATTAAATATTGTGTATTACTCAATAAACAAAAGGTTATGAAAACAAAGACTAAAAAAGTACCCATATGCTGATTGGAATTAATGGCCATAAATAAATAAATACATTTGTTTATCATAATATTTTATAATGACAGAAATAATATGAGTTATGATTAATTTTACTATTTGAGTAGTGGAAAAGTTAAAAAATAAAACTAATAAAATATTAATAAATAACAAAGTGTAGGTAATATTATACATTACAGATTGCTGTATGAGCACAAAACAAGTCACTTATATATCCAGCCATAAAATGATGGCATAATCTGGTAAACAGCTTTTTATATGACAAAATATAGATAATTTTATCAGTGCTTATCATGTCATTGGATTGGACAGAAAATAGTAATAAATCTATAATGAGTTATTGATACTCAATTATGTTCACAGGTGATATAATCACCTAAAGTGTAAATTATATTATCATACCTGTAGTACAGGCAGCCCTCAACTTTGCACATTAACATTTTTAAAAATTAATTGCAAAATTAAATATTATTTGCAAAAGTTGAGAGGTGCCTGTACAGTAAGTATTTTAATGAAAAAATGGTAATGAAGATTTTAGATTCTTGAACCATTTGGATAAAATATACATAATGTCCAATTAGCGTGATCTACTGAACTTATCATATATATAAACATCAAACTTATATTATATATAGACAAGGGAGAATGGTTGATTAATTCATTGAATTCATTATGCTATATTTAAAAATCAATAATTAACCTCAGGTGCAATAACAGATTTAGATATATGTAAAGTTACTTAAAAAATAAAAAGATTTCAATCCGAACATTAAAAAATATTACATGATTTTTAGAATACACCTAATAATAAAATATAACAATTGCATTAAATTATTATCATCATTTAGCACATTCTTGGGTGCTATGTATATTATATTGTATATGGTGATTACAGCTGTAATTAAGAGATACATTATACAACAAATTGTGATAGAGTATCTCATGAGTAGAAGCAGTATCATATTCATAGTATCTTTTACTAAAAAAATAAACAAAAAAGGATTTTCACCATGACTAAAAAAAATTCACTTAAATTTTATTTGGAGAGACAATGCAACATTAATGTTCTAATGGACGACTGGTATTTATGCTATCTTTCCAATGCGCTACATAAAATTCTTTAGGTATCAAAAGTGCATATTTATATTATCAAATAAATTATGTTGACATATGAAGCTTGTGATATAGATATTTTTACAGGACCATGCAGTAGACTTTATGATCAGCATGGTGCAAGTCTTCGAAATGCCACCCCTTAAACAACATAGACCAATATAGAAAAGCGTTGTGTAAAGATTTTAAATTATTGAATGTCTCAAAATATATTTTAATTTCGCTGCTTATATCGCCCCCTTACGGTGCCGCCTCTCTGTACCATAGCACTACACCGCCCTGTATTGGTATATTGAAAGGTTTTGCTATGTTTGGGCGAAGCATATTTTGTTCAAATAAGGGTGAATAGAAAGACAGTTCAATGAAGTAATGCAAACATATTTTACAAAGTATTAGGCAATGAATATAGTATTCACTCCAAGAAGAGTTACAAATATTTAAAGCCTAAAATCAATATTACTCAAGATGAGGTTAAGAAATTTCATGTTTATAAAATATCAATAAAGCTTGTACCAGGCCAGACTTCTTTGCAAATGGAGAGTAGGTATTAACGTAACATTGTTTACATATACAAAGTCGAATGAGTAATTGCATTACACCATCATTTTGTGTGATAACTTTGCATGTGATGTGCTATTTTGAGAAACTAGTGACATGGAAATTTTGTTTACTTCGAAACATTGTGATTCATTGGAATCAATAGAATATTCAGATAATTTAAGCTGCATTTAAAATGTGTATACATAAGTTAAGCTAACTTATATGAAAACAATTGGCATTTGTATTGATTGATGGTGTGTAAATTTATCATTGAAAAACAATTCTACGTATAAAAACAAATAACAGTATGAAAAGTAATATTTTATTCTAGAAATAAGATTTTCATTTAACTGTGAATTCGATACAAAACAAAGATGACATTTACCAACAATCATTAAATCTACTCACCTTTGAGATGTTTGTTATATTTTACAAAGTCCCGCTTGGAAGTGGAAAAGAATTTTTCGTAATCCAGATGTTGCCATAAACGGGAAAATATTTTTAATCGAAAATTGAAAACTCCCTTTTTCAGCTGTCAGCGCGACGGAGCCGGCGAACTCTCTTGCAAGCCTGGCTAGTAGAAATAACGCCGCAAAATCGGATGGAAACGAAACATAGAAGGCTGTGCAACAAACGGATGCTGATTTGAATCTCTACATTGGTAGACGTGGCCAAGTTTAGTTTGTATTTTTTACAACCACGTGGCGCTGGTGTCCGATGAGTAACATGGAGTGTTTTGTGTTTGTCAGTGAGATAGTGGCGTGAAAATTTACCGAAGCTGTCAATGTTAAGTGGTAAGTACACTGTTGTGACATTAAAAATGAAAGAAGGGAATGTTAAAGGTCAGGAGTGATTTCATAAACATATTGTTTGGGTAGTCTTTTTATATTACAAGTGTCAACCATTGATTCGGTTTCCGTTATGTTGACCGCCATCGCCCAAGCATATACTCAGATACGCCTTTTTATGCTAAAATGTGAATGTCGTCATGTCTTCGTAATATTTCATATTACTGGAGTGGTTAATGGTTTATTTGCCATTAAACCATTTCTCAGTCTGTTAATTTCATTCAACTTTGATATTAACGTCGGTGTTTAATTCGCAGAATAACCTCAAATATGAAGTTTTTGCAATCAATTCTTAGAATCTGTCAGAAAGATAGAAGAGTTATTATACGTTTTGAATCACAAGAGTGCTGTCAATCATTGAGGACCACGTGATATTGAAAATTTCGCCGAATTATTAGTATCTGTTGTTTGTAAAAACTTATATCTAATTATTTGACAGATTCCACACAAATCAAAAATTATTGCTCCCACCTTCGCCCATATCTAAAAAGAGATCTTCCGTGGCTTTTAATAAAATAATAAGAGTATTAATTTGAGATTAATTCAGTTGTTAGCTCGCAAATAGTTATTATCAATGATTGATAGTAAAAAATTTAGCGGCCGCGTCACAATTGCCGGAAAGAGGGCGAATAAATTACATTTGAAATTTATCAGCGGCTGGGTTAGTCGTCCTAGTGAACTTTCTATTCGGCTCGCATTCACACTCTTCGGACGCGAATCCGCCCAATAAAAAAACTGCTATTGGGAACAAGTTTTATCGCAGTTTTGTAAAAGTTATGTAAAATAAATATCTATTAGTAAATTAAGTATATCAAACAAATTTTATTCAAACACGTATCAATCGTCTCATGCGGTGACAAAATATAAATAATTTATTAATATTAAACAGTGCTCTTTGAACTTGTGAATCGAGCTTCCATTAGTATTCGTGATATTATCTTTCTCGTATAGTTATTGCAATCTTTGATGTTTCATTCAGTATTTAACTTTTACAGTTCATTTCGATCATTATTTATGTGCTTATGTAGTGGAGTTGTGTGTAAAAATATGTGCGTACTCAACAGGAGTGAATAGTGTTATATTAATGAATTAAAATTCGTTTAAAAAGGATAATTACTTTATTAAATTTTGTTTGAGTAAAAGTGTGTAAGAAATTGAAAAAGTTTTATTGATATTAATTTGTGATATTTGTTCAATACTGGATTTCTTTTGGATTTAAATCTCACCTGAATTACGAATAACTGTCTGCTACAGCAATACTTATGATGTATGTATACAAATTTACCATAATGTATAGCACATGTGTTCAATATATTTGTCTAGCGAGTTATAATTTGGATTTATATCGAGATGTAACCTTATTGTCTATATAGCATAATACGTCGTAGGCTATAAACACTTAACAAAATTTCTTTTAGCATATTTTTCGCTTTATAGGGATTTTTCTTTCTCCTGTACTCGATACTGAGAAGGGTAATCGAGTATTTTTATTGAACGCTTTCAAAAAGGTCAGACTTGATTAAATCGATATACAATTATATTTTGAATATTTCGTTGGATTTGATATTGCAGAGGCGAGGTTTGCTAGGACAATGTTATTTGGTTTAGTAAGACGCATTCCGATCTGATAGTTAGATAAGTTAATAAGTTAGATAAACTTTTATGATGAAAATGAAAGATCCCACATTAAAAATGATTACAATTGTTAAAACTGAACTACCTATGTTTCTTGAAAATATTGCGTTCAGCCTGTGGTTAACTGAACATTTACCGTTTTTCAATAGTTTTTTGGAAGATGACTTACTGTACCTTGATTATACTTTCCAATGAATTTGACGAATGAGCTAACGAATTTCCCATATAATATTAGAATATGTCTACCCATTTACAGTTTTATTATTTTAGTAAATTAAATCTATACATAAAATATTATTTTGCCATCCTTCAATAATTGGGTAAATTGTGTACCCCGAGAGAAAAAAATGTCCATCTGTCAGTATAATTATTTTGTCGCTAAGAGGTCACTGACAGGCCTGTCCGGGTTAATTTGATTCATCCATACGTAGTTGGAGATGAGTGGGCACTTATCCTGACCGTGCTGATAACGTTTTGAGACAAACCTCGAGTAACTTAGGCAGAGATCATAAATTCGAATACGTAATCATGTATATTTTTGCAGAATTAATATGAATTGAAGTGCCTATTTTAAAATTTTATTTAATTACTTATCTTGCGAAATGCGACCGAGTTAATTTGGCGTTTAAATTGTTGAGGTGTCTGTTATATTAGTATCTTATACGTATTTTGAATTATGTTATCTGTATTTGAAAATCTATTGATATTAGGTTTTTACAAAAATAAACATGCTATTTTTTCTTTCTCATCCACAATATTTCGCGATTTTTCCATCTAGTTTTGGCTGTCGCCTAGGAAGAATTACATACTAAGCTTGTCGTAAATCATTGTAAAGACAGCGAGAGCTTAGCATTGTTTCCGATGCGGTAAGCATCGTTGGTGTAATGTTTGCGGAAGGCTTGTATAAATTTTCTTTAATATTGACATATCCTAAAAAAAAATATATACAGGAATACAAACCACAATGTCCGTAAAATATCTCTTTCAAAAGATAATATTAATTGTTAGACGCGTGAATGTTTATACTTTATAATTAATTTAAATTCTTATTTATGAAGTATAATTAATAAGTTATATTTTATATGTTAAATTGTTCCTCAATAACAGAAAATGTTGCTGATTATGAATTCTAATTACGGCTGTGCCTAGAAATTAATGTCATATGTTATGTTGGTGCGTGAGAATGCGGAGGTATTTTATGGGCAAAATCACGTACCTTACAACTCAGGTATGAACGTATTAAACACGCAAAACAGGATGCGACCAGGCGCACAGGTGTTGTACAGAACGTATAAATGAAAATTACCTACCTGCTTATAATGCCAAGTGTTATTTTTTTTTGAACTCTTGCTTACCTTCATTTTCTTACAATGTTTAAACACGACGATACGCGTTTTAGTAATTAGTGTAATTATCTATGAACGGTAAAGTATTGTTTATTTTTAAATACATAGTTAGGGGCTTTAAATGCAAATATACACGATGTAAGTGTACAATACATATACAGGGGAATAAGAGAATAAAAATTCAAAATGTGCTTTTTTGTATTGAAATCTTGTTATATTTCTACATGTAGTGTCGCTTTAGATTTACTAATGGTTATTTTTTGACTTGCGAAATTAATTTAAAGCGGCTTACCACCTGTTCAGTGTTGTGATTAATTGATTAAATTGAGGCGGGTATTGGCTGGCTGTTGTAAATTACGTTTTCTACCCCTAGAGATTTGACTATGTAATGAAATCTCTCCTTTTATTCATTCGACCTTAGCCAATTTGTCTTGGACTGACATACCCGTTAACATATTCCTCAGGTATTCGTAATATCGCTACGTAACTCTCTATTCTATACAATAATAAGTCAGAATTGCGAACACGTGGAATATGCGAGTAATAGTTTGGTTATATTTCAGAGTACCTGGACGTCTAGTCATGTAGATTTATTGGAATTATGCCTAATAATATTCGGGAATATACAAACCTTGTTTTCACTAAAATGGTAAAATATAAATTTTTCCCATTTCCGGCACATTCAGTGATTAGTAGTATTTTGTAAATGTATTATACGATTATAACCAAGTATTTATACATAGTTCTTATTATTTATTAGTTTAAATTAAAACTAAAGACGTCCTGACAGACTTGAAATAAAATTGTATTTGTTTAAATAAGGCGCCCCACTGTTATAATGTAGATTAATTAGTCCTTGGCTTAGGCAAGGTTACCAGATATTATAATGGGAAAGCTATACTAATAATACTGTCTCTGTTTCACGATAACTCCTACGAAGATCGCATTTTTAAAATTCATACTTTGGATGAAGTCCCACTGCTCGCGAATAACACTTCGACACTTTTTTAATTTTGTTTATTATTAATTTTATAGGGAATATATATTTTTTTTTATTATTTTTCTTTTGTGTGTGAAAATGATAATGACAAATAAAACCATTTTTAAAATGTCGATTTACGTCGTCATTCTTTCTTTTTCCCAACCAATTAAGAAAATCTTTTAAATGTAACTATAAAAAGTAAAAGTGGAATTTTAGTAGCCAAATGAAGTTTTTGTTTTTGAGCGAAGACTTAATTTTGCGTGTAGTCATCTAACGGTTCTACAATAAAAGAACGTGTGAAAAGAAACATAATTATAATAATGTGTGTTTTAAAAATATTAGAATGAAGCTACCATATTACCTGTTGAAAGGAATATGTAAAAAAATGTTACGATTCCTGTTTTCGTATACACTATCATGTATAACATACGTTTCGCTGATATGTATATTTGCTGTATTGTTTCAAGGATGGCTGCTTTTAAAAATGATAACACTGAAGCAATCGCGTTATGATTGTTGATTATATATAATAATAATAATTATATACTAGTATTTAATACGTTTGCTGCAAATTGGAGAGGAAGCGCTATAGGAAATGTACAGGTCACGTGATCCTGGTGATTAATTTATTCCCGTTAGATAGGAACAGAACAATTTTGTTATATCTATGTTTAGCTATTTATATAAGTATATGTCAAAACCCGCCAAAACAAATGGCCTATGGATGTATCAATCCTTTCACTTTTGTATTTTGTAAAGTTAAACATACTGAAATGTTTGAGAATCTTTGTCATATATCTTCATATGGGATTCGATTGTCTTTCATTCTTCTCAACTCTTATTAATTTTGCGAGCGTTTGAGAGGCATAAGTCCATCGCATCATATACGCAATCCCCCATATCCGTCGAGAGTTGTTCTTCGTTTATTTTGTTGGTGATCAGTAGTCTCTGGAAATGCTTGGTACTCTTGCTCTTGATATAAGGAATGAATAAATATTATAGCAGTTAGAAATAAAATACCGTCTATACTGACGTTGTATGTAGCTGTAAGTACGCAAGTAAGTTTCCCTCCTCAAATCTCCCCCTGTAACGGCGCGAGTTTCAAAATGTATAAATCCTCTTACGCCGTGATCCTCTCCAGCCGTGAGAGTTTATTTATTCAGAACTACTTCTGCTGTATTGCAAATTTGGCGATAAACATGATCTGCTTTTAGTATAGTGAACTCAGATTCCTCCCCCTGTTTCATTTTCCCTCGCGAATTTGCGCCGCGAAAAAACTAAAAGTCTGTCAAAAATGAGCCACGCTTAATTTGTTATTCTATACTTTTTCCTGTGTCTATCTCGCGACAGTCGTTGGCATGGGGAAATGTGAATCGAAAACCTTTTGAATTTTCGATGCAAATATATATTACGTTATGTAGATTTTTTCTTATCTCCGAGGTCTTCGCTTTTTCTTTTTTTTGAGTTAAAAATCGCCTTCGGTGACAAAGTCTATTATTACTACAAAGACAATGTATTTTTAAATACTTCATCGATGAATATTTTCTCCTTATGAAACACTTTCGTCATAATGAAATATTTTGTATAATAAATAAAATCCAACGTTATATTTTATGCGGATGGAAGGATTCGTATTTGATTCGGTCAATAACTTGGAATACTCTTGGAATATGGACTAAGTATTTCTGGCAGCAGACATAATTTCTAGCCTACTTGCAAATACTTAAAGTGATTATTTTAATTATTAAATTAATGAATATAATGTGCATATATACATACATACGCGTACATTAAAATTATTAGTAATGTGTACAAAAAATGTAAGCCGAATGAAACGTGCTTATTTTTGAGTTTGCATACTCAAATAGCAAGAAATGGAATTAGAAAATTATATATTAACTGAGTACTATATACAAAATACCAGTGCTAAATTTTAAGCAATGTTGTTATTATTATACTGTATTTTACATTCAAAATGGAAGTGCGAAGATGAATTTTTATTATAGTATAAATTGTGCTCGTTTTTCTGTGTTGGATATTGGATTTTATTTTTACCCGGACGTGCCTTTAGTATACTGGCGAGAAAAACTTTAAGATGTACCGTTGTTATTTTATATTTTTCGGGAAAATAATTCGTTCGTATTTCAGCAAACCGTTCGCATATATTTTATTTACCAATAGTTCATCGATAAAACCGTCAACTTAAATAAAAACTTCTTTTAGCAGTTAAACCAAAATAAAAATCATCCCGTTTCATTTGAAAATATCAGGTATTTTGTTGTAACCTGTTATGGTATCACCCCTCGACACGAGTGTCTTCTTATTATATTATGTTTTATCGGAAAATTCGTATAAAACACATCACTCCCCTATAAAAGGTTACAGCTAGGTTGAAAACGTATTGGCAGACTCGGTGCGACACTGGGGGGTGTGATCAACATCAAAGTCGACAATAATTTCGCTACTATATCATATTATACCTAGTTTACGAGATTGCATTTGCGATGGCGAATAAAAATATAAACACATATAAGTACTCTTAACATGTTCTTATAATATGCCGATACGTATTTCTTCCTTCGAAAATTATGACATTTTCTTCGGACTTACCTAATATAATATTCTATTGAATATGACGACGTGTTTCCTTCACTTCGTAGGCATTATTGAAAACCGTACTATGGGTATAATTTCATACAAAAGTTCATGATTTACCATTAAATGGGCACGGAACCTCTTGCAAATGTTATTTTATTTTACTTGCTAGGAACTGAATTAGATAATAAATAACAAAAGTTTTTTGGTATTTTTTACGATAATTAAATTATTTGTTATCCATTAATCACTCTCTGTGATGAATATACTTTTGATTGAAATTAAACATTTACAAATTTCCCGGTTAGCGTAGTTGGTAGCGTGCGCGTCCAGCAATCCGGGAAATGCTGGTTCGATTTCTCATCTGTCGGATTTTAAAAAGGCCAATTGTCTGACAAATGATTATCACGAAAAATAATCTGTCAAGAAGTCTTCACGTTGCGGAGATCCATATTCTCCACTCGGAGTGGATACCTTCACACTGTGTATCTACATGGATCTCCATATGGTCCACTTTGGGAGCGAACATGGTATATATATATATATATATAAACTTAAGACTGATCGAAAGTGGTCGTCAGGTATAAAACTAAATACATATTCTGAAATATATATTTATCTCTATATGAAAGCATCAAAAATAATTAATTCAATCTGGATGCTTGTAGCTTGATTTAAAAAGCATAGCATTTGTGCCTAGGTAGGTGTACCTTCCCATATCTGTCGTTTTTCTTTGTAGCTTCGCTCGACTTGGGTTTAAGCCATATTATGCGCCCAGAATTTTCCTTAGCAATGTGGAAAAAACGTTCGTGGTCTCAACCCACCTAACCCCTAAATCTGTTTGAGATAAAGAAAATCTGTCACCTGGCGTGTCAGAATAAAATAGAATTTCCCCCATAAAGTATACTCGGCGCTGTCATGTCAAAGGTTAAGAGCGTTTATTTTTAGACGAATGTTTCGGGAAAGCTTCTCATCACTCCCAAGTCTTTCACTATTGTCAATCTCGAATGTCTCACCTAACCCACGCCATGCACCTGTATTTCAGTCTTATTATTTATTGCGATCGTTCAGTGGCGTCCGTTCTCGAAACGGATATCTTTAGATAATATTGTCTTCCACGTTTTATGCCACAATATTTGCTTGCGGTATTATTTGAATTCAGAAATTTTACGAAATGCATTTTCCTATTCATTAAACATTGTAAGATACCGACTGCCGGTATTCTCATTAATCGGAGTGATACTCTGCGGTATGATATATCCCAGTGACGTAGAACAATTAAAGACCACGCGTTTTTACCCTATCCTGTTTCAATAATATATCAAACCGTTTAATGGGAAAGTAAATGTGCTTCTTGAGCAATTATTTTCAAGTGCATTATTTCAACGAACACTACATATTTTATAATGGACATTATATAATAAATAGATCGGCCTGTCGTTTAAATTATCGGAAAAGTGTTAACTCTATGTTTGCTTTCTTAGATTAAGTTTTGTGACCTAAGTAAAAGAAAGTGATTTTTATATTTCTCTTTTTGTGTTCATATTTGTATGTTGAGCTTTTTTAGAATCATTATTTACCTACCTATATGTTTGCAAGTATTCGTAAGTATAATATATTACATATTATATTCTCATGTTCAGATTCGCAGACATCACTATTCGAATATTTAAAACACCTAAAATTGCGGTTTTTTTTTTTATAAACTTTGCACTATAATCGTATGTTGTGCATTTCAACTCCCGTCCGAAGTTCTATTAAACACTAATTTTATAACACCAGGAAATTGTAAATTTTCGCTTACCTAATTGATGTGTGTATGTGTTTGTACATATGCCACAAGGATCGATGGTCATGTGCATGCATATACAATTTTAAAAAACTTTTCCTGTCTACTTAGATCATTTCAACTGCAGTCTCGCTTGCATTTCCTGCATACCAATTACGCATTGTTCGGCCGCTTGCATTGAATGCTTGTGAGAAATTGGAGTCTAGACTATGATCTACGTCTTCATTTTTCCGATGGAAATGCAGACCCAAAAAAGTTTTGCAGTTTTACCGCTGCCTGGAGTCGTTTTTTCTAATGTCCAACACAATAATATACGCGTTGGCTTACATGTTACCGTGCATTCATGTATTCAATAATAGAAAAAATATTATTTCACAATTTTGTGTTGCGGCGGCCCACACGTGAAAAGCAATAAGCAGTATATTAATTATCATCTTGTTTTTCCTCCTTGCCAGGTCGCTGGTTATTAAAAATCAAAAGTTAAACAATTTTGTATGATATTTTATTCACTGCTTCGTTGTTTTGGTAGACCGGTGAAGTTAAATTAAATGATTGGAGGCAAAAGTAATGAAAAAATTCATATACATATAACAATCTATATCAAAAGCTGTTATGTCTAATCCATCATATCTAATAAATCATCTTATACGAGTACACTATGGAATAAGTATAATTTTCTTTCTAAATTAAGGTTAGTCCGCCCATATCCGTGTTATATTACATTATTAGTTGGACGTATTCATTGGTCATAGATTTCTTGGTTTTATAGCGATGATTTAATATATTATTATATTCAAAAGATTGAGTGGTATACTAGTAGAAACACATTTCAAGATATCAAACGCTTGTCTGACCCACACACATTTTATTTAAATATTAAAAATTAAATATATTGATATAACAACTAACAAGAATGACCGATCTGTTTGGTTTGCGGTTTTTTCCTGCTCACTTTACGTATTCGACGAATAATCCATCGAAGGAATCTCGTCTGACTCACCTTTGTAAAGATAATATCGCGTTTTCTAACTCCGGCATAAATATACACACATTATGTTCAACGAATTTGCGGTGATGTCATATCGTTTAAGAGGTACCAGAATCATTTCGATAAATGTTCCCAAGAATTATGTTGAAAGGTTTTTCTATCTTGTCCAATATAGGCGCATAATAATGTATTACTTTTATCGTTGATTGATTTTGCGTGGGGCCGAGTGCTTATTATAATATAATACATTGATGTCAGGCTACATAGAATCTAAAGTTTGATGGAAAGACATACAGTTGGAACATTTGGGAAATACGCCGATTTTCGATTTCGAACAGGCTTCCAAATACGGCCTGATTAATACTCATAGGAATTTATTGTCAGACCGTTTCAACAATGGTTAAGCGTTTCTTATTCTAAATTTATTGTAATCGTACAACATTGTATTATATTTTTTTGGTAACCGAGAAAATCCGATGGTTTTTATTCCAAATTACGGAATTAATCAGGCAATACAAAAATGATATAAAAATTCGTATGTCTCCCCGGGAGCGTAGTTGGTAGCGTGCGCGCCTAGCGAATGCGGGCTCGATTCTCCATCTATTGGATTTTAAATACCCGAAAATGCAGGACTGGATGCCCATTGGGATTGGGTTGAGTATTAATTGTCTGATAAACAATTCTCGTGAAAAATAATCTGTCAAGGCGTCTTCACGTCGCAGAGATCCACATACTTCCTTTCTGAGTGGATATCTTCGCACTGTGTAGATCCATATGCTCCATGGTGGGAGCAAAAATCGTATAAAAAAGATGTTTTATAAATTGAGGGATGTGTTCCCAAAGTGAACATATTTTTTTGTACAAAACAGCCATTTAGCATGCAAACCAGTAGAACAAATCAATTTCAAAAATATTGAAAACAAAAATAAACATTGAAAAACATGTAAAAATCTG
>JAGVSQ010002895.1:0-23201 GCA_022683975.1 Rhyacophila evoluta | reverse complement strand
ATAGTCGTAACGAATTGCCGAAGTATTTTTCTTACCTGAATGTCAGCGAGTGTGGCTCTCGAGTGATGTGACAGTCTGCAAACGTGGTCACCTGTATCTCCATGGTCGTAAGAGTGACATCTGTAAGTAAAAAAATATATTACAATACGATAGTCAAAAGCTTAAAAAAATGTTTTTATTATCAGCCATTAGCTCACTGATTTGTGGTTTGGGTACTGATTTTTTAAAAATTCTGGTATATGATTCACAACCGTGCAGCTTTCGTTTGTGAAGCGCGCGTTCTTATCAACTCAGTTAAGAAAGTTTCACGCACATATGAAAGCTTCATAAGTTTATTTGTTATATTTTAGCATGCATGTTATTAAGCACTATTGCACCTGTAGGTTAATGTCCGTTTAAAGCATATGAAGCTTTTTCTTCTATGTTCCATTTACTTTCTTTTTGTCAGCTTTAAATATCGTACGTTTTTATACACACAAAAACAACATCACGTTAATAAAGTTGGCGAATTACCTGAATGGTGAGTTGAGGCATAGTTCTCTGCATTCTTCGACTGTCTGGACATCTTGGTACACGGAATCAACTGTCTTTAAAATCCTTCCGTTCATTTTCTTGAATTCGCACAGCTTAGTGGGTTCTTCTACACAGTTGTTCTCCAAGTAATCGGTATCTGAAATATAACAACCAGATTAAGCATTCCATTATTTATATCCGCTTATTTCCTCGTGGGCTATATGTAGACTACGTCCAGATTGTATGGAAGCGTAGCGATTTCACGTCAACCAAGAGACTTTTAAGACACATGTTATATGGCTTTACAGAATGTTCTGCATTATGCTGCGTTATTTTATTTGTTAATCATTAACAATAATTTTGTTTTAGATGCAGTAGGTATATGGGTGACATATTTTAAAGCAGTTTTATAAGCAGGTGTCTTGAAACTATAAAATTAAAATAAATAGATATCCCTTTTATTACCTTCGTCTTGCTCGAATGATTCAGTGCCAGCCAACGTGATTCGGTCCATGTCAGTGAGGTCGCATTCGCCCGTCTTGTTGTTGTAGTTCGCCGATCTGTCGATACAAAAGAACCTCAATAAAATTTACATGAAAAATGCGACTCAAACTTTTGTTATTGCAATACCCAGCAACTTAATCGTGGCTGTGGTTAACCGCTGTGAAACGACGCGAATAGATATGAGCCGAACATGGAATATTCGCTGAAATGATCAAGAACTTTATTATGCATTTATATCGACCGTTAAGGTGGCAATGCTGCGTACAGTTTTAATGCGATCCATATAGAGAATGAATACAAATAGTGTAGTGTGAACATTGAAAAATCAATACTTCTCTCTTTGAAAAAAGCAGTTCAGTATAAAATCTATTTACGCTTTTGAAATCTGATTAGAAACTACACTTCAAATATTCATAATCTGTATTATCGGAAACAAAAAGTTTTCGTTGGATTGTCTCAAAATACACCTCTCTGCGAAATCTTGGCCTTATAATATATGTATTATTATGTACTAAATTCCGCCTGGTTGTCAAGAGATTAACGTACGCACTTAATAGTAAGAGATTGAATTTAAAGACGTAGGAATGGCTTATCTTATCAGCTAGCAACAAATTTTTGCGAAAAAAATCATATCAAGACATGTTCCACTATTTTCAGAGTAGACATCTTACTACTGTACAGATCTATATGCTCTTCTTTCAGACTGAACATAGTAAAACAAATATTTCTTAATCCAAATATTTAGTCTGATGTGTATAATATAATTTTTTTTTCATTTGAAATTTCTCATACAAACACGTAAAAGCACTTTACTTTTGATTTTTCTTACTATCTAGTAGTTATAAAGCTGGCGGTACAGCTCCTCTCTAGGCGCTAAAGCCTTTTATGTGATCGATAGTGTAAGTTAAAAAAAATAAAAAGCGCCGGTGAGTAATTTTAATTTTTTTTTTCGAAGTAGACGGCAAGTCAAAAAGATTGGGAGGCCATAATTAAAACGAATGTGACCGTTGCTGTCATATGTAAAATTTAGAATTATCGATGTTGTTTGGTAGAATTTATTAAGAATTATTTTACTTTTTGGTATATTCTGGTTATCGTATATACGGGCAATATGCAGGTGTACATTGATAATTGGTTATTATTTTAGAAATTCAGCAATCGCGCGAGGCCCTGATCGTGGGAATAAATCACCAAGGTGCGTGCCCTGACGCACGTCACAGCTCGATAGTCATGCCGACCGCAGAAACGCATTATCGCGTCATTACTTCACCTCGCACTGCCAATTGATTTTCTTCTTATCGAATCTTCTGCGAACGGTAATGTTATTACAATCATCGGATGCATTCCGTTTGGTGGCGTACGTACCCACTGATTTCAAATCAATTTATCTAGAGGCGGGCTAATAATAAGAAAATATTACTTCACTAACGTAACGTAGTCCACATTATTGGGCCGCATCCAAAGTATTATGTGTGCAATGCATTAACTAATTTTGTCGTACACTAAAAAAAATCATATTTGTTTAGGCTTACACGATTTCATAAATAGTGGACATACAGCAACTGTTAGTTATATCTGTTACATGATCTTTTTTTCAAATATACATTAAATTTTCCAAAAAACTACCCATGCCTTCGCTAGTTACGCACAAATGTAATATTATTACAGTGAAAAGTTATTAGATGAATATTTATTGTTCGTAACTTTATTTTTTTTAAGGTTTTAAACTAAGAAAAATAGTATAATCTATATAACACTATAAATAAATATTCGCATAGAAATTTTATATTATTAAAATACAGAAATAGAAATGGTTTTTTATTACGTATATTAAATAATTCACATTAAATTATAATAGACTGACTTCACTTATATTTCATGTAGATTGTGTTGAAATATATATCAGCAGAACTATATCAATATATAAATATTAATTTAAAAGCGCGAATAAATTCATTGAAGCTTTCATCTGAATGCAAAGCTATCTTACATAAAAAGCTCACACTTTTAAAAAAGTTTTAAGTCTAACCACGATAGCAGTTGGCGACATCACAAATTCATTTGAAACAGCTTTATTCGTGATTTAATTCCGGTCTTACATTCATTAAAACAAGATTCAAAAAATATGTCACCGAATACTTTTTCCCAAAGAAGCCGCGCTTTGGTTTAATTAGTTTTTCTGTGAAAGTCTTTCATTAGATTTATTCAATTGTGTTTTTAGAAATAAACCCGACAATTAGAAGCTTTTTAAAAATAAAAATGGATAAAGAAAGCATAGTATATCGTTGTACGGTGTTAAAATGCCAAGTCACAATTCGCAATAAATGTCAACTGATAGTTGACAAAATTACTTTAATGCCTACAAAAGATTTACTTTCGACATATTAAATAATTGTCACGATATTTTTAGTTAACATATTTATATCTGTGACCAGGAGTGGCGGTAATCTAATGGTTTAGAATTAGCTGTATATTAAAAAAAAAATAGAAAACATTGTAAAGATTTTTTTTTCAGTTTTTTTTTGTGTGTTTGCTGTTCAGCTAATTGCTCAATCCATTTAGACATCGGGTTTTGCATCTTCAAGTTCGCACTGATCTAAACGGTAGATATTATTCAATTAAAACTGTCTAGTATAAGTGACGAATTGTGACTCACAGTCAAATATCTTTCTTATGCGCACGTAGTTATTTTTTCCCTCTCAACATAATTTAAAATAACTATTGATGATACGCGTAGTTACATAGACAACCCTCGTTGATTTAAAATCATTAAGAATATAAATCGTTGTGCCACTATGCAGGCATCCGTTAAAAATCATCTGACAGGTGAAATCAATTCTAATAAAAATTATCACGGTAAGTAATTTAAAAACACTTAGACTGACAAGTGCGTGCTTTTTAACCACGTACCCAAAACAGATCAGATGGGCAGAGCAAGTGTGTGTTTTTCTTTGAACTGTTTCTCCGCAAATTACATGAAATGTCTTCATTTTGTGTTAAAGGAATCTTTTACAAATCGGTAATCCTGTTAGGAGACCACAAAATATTTAATTACTCGAAGAAAATTTCACTTGAAATTTCCTCGTTTTTCTTTTTCACTTTTAATTTCAAAACCAGTTATTTAAGTTTGATCATACTAATAACAAATTACTTATATTGCAAGTCGTCTGTATATTATAAACACACATATAAGTAATGGTAAACGATGTACTTTTGTACCAATAAAAAATACTTCTTCTTATACCATGTTCGCTCCCAAAATAGAGCACATGAACCTACACAGTGTGAAAATATCCACTCCGAAAGTGTAATTTATGGATCCCCGCAATGTAAAGACGTCTTGACAGATTATTTTTCATGAATCTTTTTTGTCAGACAGTTGCTCAACCCAATGGGTATCCACTCCTGCATTTTCGGATTTTTTATATCGAGTGTCGTAGCTTGTTCTACAAGGTTTTTCATAGCCATTTATTTTATGCCAATATTTTTTTTGTCGATTTGTTTGCGATCCCCATATTATTGTTTCAGCGGTACTAAAAGCTGCTGCTTACATATAAACAAATATATTATATACACATAGAAATGCATATATTAATAATCCTATGTCTAGATGGTAAAATTAATTATTATGTTTTATAAGTTTACATCGTTCAACACTTTCAATGCATTTTTTATACCATGTTCGCTCCCAAAATAGAGCATATGTGTGAAGATATCCACTCCGAAGAGTATATGGATCTCCACAATGTAAAAATGTCTTGACAGAATATATTTCACGAGAATTGTTTGTCAAACAGTTGCTCAACCCAATAGGTATCTAGTCCTGTATTTTAGATTTTTGAAAATCCGTCGGTGTGAAATCTAACCCGCATTCCCCGGATTACTAGGGGCGCACGCTACCAACTACGCTACCGGGGAGAAAAACATACTTAGGGAGCTATAACTGTTTTTTTTGATTATGTGAGCAGTAAGATAAAAACTTTAAGACGCAGTAGTATAGACTGAGCTTAAATAAGCCAGTCTTGAAAACAAAAACCATATTTCAATATATCAATATAAAAGTAACAGGTTGTCATAATCGTGAATAGATAAGAAAAAAACTTAACGTCAATCCATGCAAATAGGTGTTTTATTTTGAAACGAAATTTTGTCCGTCTACAAAAGTATTAGGCTGCCATAAAGTTGTATCGGTGTATAGAAGTCAGAAAACCTGATGTGAAGGGTGAATTATCTATGTATCGAGTAATAATAATGCCAACCGACGAGTCTGTTGAGCTATTAGCGATTCTCCACGCGACATGGGCTTCGATGGGAGAGTGAAATTTATCCGCCGTAGAATATATCATAGCCTGATAGATGTACGTAAGTTGCTATACATTATTTTTATACGTTTATTTGTGTATTGTTTGATATATTAGGCTTAATTATTAAAGTTTGCTTGGAATCGCATTTTGACAAATTTATATTAATTTAATTAATATTTTCGACTGATGGTGCTTGATAGAAATTGATTTTAAATTCTGAATTATTCAAAACTGGTAAACTTCCATATGTGAGATATTATCGATAATAATTTATTTTCATACTCAATAAAATTGACAAATATTGCTTATTAATTAATAAAAAAATTAACTTAAGCTACATTTTATGAAATAGATCATTGATATTGTTATAATTTTCGTGTAAAGTTTAAAGATTTATGTTGACAGATTATTTTGAATGGGGATTGGATGTCATATAATCGATATTGTCGTATAATATTTTTTAGCGTTGTATGAAGCGATAGCGTTAAATGCCGAAAAGCGAAAACTAGTTCGCAAATAACGATCGTTATACATGTTATCTCTCCGGTAGCGTAGAGGTGCATCCCTAGCAATTCGGGGAATGCGGGTTCGATTACCACATCTCTCGGATTTAAAAAAATCCAAAAATGCAGGCTGGATGCCCATCGGGTTAAGTAAATGTCTGACCACCAATTATCGTGAAGGCGTTTTCACATTGCGGAGATCCATATACTCCACTTTTGAGGTGGATATCTTCTACTTTGGGAGCGAACATGGTATATAATAAATAATATTTCTAAACAATAGATTTTTTCAAAATACATACAGTTCTGCGTGAGCCATTAATGACTGATTACTTGATATATTAATGGTATTTAAATTTGTATACTTTTTTATATGACATTGCATTATAGATCGTTTTTACGTATGTCTATGACACCAATACATACACTGAAGGTAACGCGAATTTTTCATTGATCGGTTTTAAAACTCTGTTACAAATACTCGTGTATACTTGTCTAATGATAAGTAGAGTATTAAGAAATATTGTAAAACTATAGGATTGCGCAAGGTTAATGCTATTAAAACATCAAAATAGGCAGGGTAAGACAAATTGCCAAGAATATTAGAAAACAATATGAGCAGTAGATTGATTTACTGTTTGATATACTACATGAATATAAACGCCTGTTTTATTTTGTAACATGTATTCTTAGTTGAAATATTGACACTTATTTCTACACGAGTCGTTTTAATAATGTATTGTAATATTATAAAATAAATTTGAGATAGTTTTGATATTAATTGAAAATATCGTCTCCTCATAATATTGCTAGATTATTGCTATGTAAGGAAGGCTATACCGTTGCTTATTTGCTTCTCGAATAATTTCAATTGGCGCCCATAGAATGCAAGACTTTATCCCTCTCTCGATTGAAGTTTCGCATTGCCTGAGGCAGAACAGCGCCGGCGTTTGAGATTAGACACCATTAGTGGAAAAATATGTGGAATTTCGTATGCAAATTGTACAAATAAATAATACTCTATTAACCAGTAGCCGGCGAATTTAATGGAAGCGGATGTTATAACTTGTAACTTGTCGTCGTTCGGATTCCATCGATTGGAAATAAGTGAATATTTTACTGTCTGAAATTTGCATTCGTTTTTGTTACATTAAACGATTTGTGAGAAATGCATCTTTTTTAAATTACAATCTAAGTTAACTGCTAAACAACCATGTATTATCGATTGTAATATTAGTTAAAAATGCTAACAACCATCGATTTGTGTTTTTGCGCTTGGATTTTAAAAAATATGTCGCACAGTGAAAATAGTGCTTTCAAAATCGTCGAGCAAAGAGCAAAAATGATAAACACATGAATTGTAATCCATATTTTTTTGCATCAATTGTATCTAATACAAAATAATGATCATTTTATATTCTTCGTTTTATACAGTTTAATTTAAAACATAAATCCTTACATTAAATTATAATTATAAGTATTCAAGAAATCGTTTTTAAAGTATATGCCAATTCAGTTATCGATGATATATTATAGTTAACCGAATTATTATGTTGATCGTTCTACGATACAAGGAATCAACTGCGATATATAAGTAGTAAATATTTTACAAATTTGTGTTTAGATCAGTGAATTGAAAAATGCAGCTAAATATGCGTTAAGTATGACGGTAATTATGTTAAATAGACGTTACATTATAACAGCTTGTAGTTGGTTAAACAATTGATACAATTAAACTTTGATCAGTGTCGTATGATTATAATTTATCCCTTCTTGTAGTATATAGAAATAGCATCTTTTCAAGGCCCTAGAAATGTCTTGCATATCATCAACACATACATAACAATAAATCTACTTACTAAATAAAATAAATTTTTCATAAATTTTCAAAGGTAAGTACAAAAAGAATTAGCTATATTCAAATACCATTTCGTTTCGATTGAGTGTTTAAATTTTAACTCTATGTAAAGTATATCATAAAATGCTTTAAAAAAATGCGTGAAGGTTGCGTATAGTCAATTTGGTGTTCTTAGTAATACAATCTATGAGATTTATTCCTAGAAGCAAAACGACTTGGTTGTTCATCTTTCTTCTTCTCTCGGTTAAGAAATAAAATAATATTTTATTATAAAACGCTTCGCATATTATAAGAACATCTTTATTAGACAATCGATGAAAATGCGTTGTAACGTGCGATGTTAATTCAGATCCAAATTAAAAGATGTGCCTCTTACATCTCAATACATGTTAAAGTTACTGTTCACTTATCTGATTGAATTAGTGTAACAACTGGTTTGCTAGATTAATAATTGTTATATCTGTATTTTAATTACAATAAGGTGTGTAACAATATACAATTAATCCTTCGATACTTGTTTAGAACCTGAGACAAAACCCACGCGTTGTGGTAGAAGTATAACCACGACTTGCCTGTTGGTTGAACTTAGTATGTTTTTTATTTAAATTTATCCCCTGCATTTTTATGTTCGCCTGATAACTATTGAATGTTTAAGTATGTTGATAAAAATGCCTTATCTGGCGAATTTTGATAAATATAATAGTATTTTTGTATATGTCTTCCTTGTAGCTTAGAGGTTAGCGGGCGCGTCTCACATCCGAGGAATGCGGGCTCGATTAAAAAAAAAAATCTGAAAATACAGGACTAGGGGTCGACTGCGTTGTCTAATAACCAACCCTTGTGAAATATAATTTCTAAATCTTCTCTCGCTTGAAGTGGGTTACAACGTCTTCATTTGATTATCTGATAGAATACTAATGTGCCCGATACTTTCTTTGTTTGTTAGCGCAAGAAAAATACAAGTAAACACAAAATATTATTAGAAAATTAGCTTACAGAAAAAAAACGGTGTTTTTTTTTGTAGAACTATTTAAACCGAGGTCCACCAGGTGAATGCTTATCCAATTAATAATAGATCTTGAATGTTCCAGCATCGATACATATTAGTCCACGTTTTATTATACTCATCGTAATTAAAAATGAATGCCAATGTAATACGAATTAATTTTAACAAGATTATGATTTACGACTTCTTTTTATGATACGAATTATTTATTGGTGATGAAATATTCATTAAAAAGTCAAACGTTCTATCAAATAACTGTTGATATATATTTTTTGTGTCTAGTTATAAATAATTAATCGATACAATGTCTGGCTCATTAGGATGTATTTAGTAGTTGTAATCGTTTTTTTTTTGCTGGCAATAAAATCTTAGATAATCTTTGCAAGCTTTTGTTTTTTTATGGCAGTACAAATTACGTTTCGGTGCAAAAAGAATTTTTATTCAGTTTAAGGCTAGTTCAATACACTGCGAAATACCAGCTACCCAAAATGAGCGGTTGTTTTTAACTAAGAAGTTTAGGATTATTTTTGGAAGTTAAAAAAATTTGCATTTCAGTTAGGAATATCAATTAAAAGAGGAAATTATACAATGTTTCCTCGATAGCAATAAGGTTAACATGCGCGCTTCGTAGTCGGAGGTTGAGGATTTAGTTCCTAGAGCTGCGCTCTATAATATGAATCGATGGTATTTTTAAAATATATCCGAATGTCTGCGATTGGATAGTAATTTTATATCACGTATTTTTATGAATTATATATATTTCTTAAAACATTTTTATGATCGAAACATAGTGGAACAATGAAAATGATTTTAGACTTCCACGTGTAGTATATTTGAATCCAGCATATAAGGTAAATTGGCCGATTAAAAAACGCGCGAGCTTTGGTGTCGGAAGTTGGAAGCTCCAGTCCCGTAGCTTTTTTACAAATTCAAACGAAAAATTAATATTATTCCAACTTTTTTAAGTGGCTTAAATATCCGACAGCCAAAAGTTAAAGACAATATTGTCAAGATAAATAAAGAGCCACCATCAAAGATACAATATATTTGTAGACGAGTTTAGTGAACGATTTGCAAGTGATTCTGGTAAAATCTTTCAAGATAGAACTGCTACTGCATATTAAAGTTATATAATAATTAATTTATCTGTCAATCTATATATTATTTGTATATCATGCTCGTTCCGAAAGTAGATCATATGGATCTCAACGGTGTGAAGATGACCACTCCATAAAAAGAGTATGTGTACATTTTGTCAAGTCATTGTGCTGTCAAAAATATATATATATAACAACGGGACTTAATCAGTTCTAGAGCAAATTTTATTTACCAATATATATCGGCTGTATATTACAGTTAAATCGTAATTTATTCATTAATACACAAATGATATAGTTAATGTTCTTTGTTCTTCCTAAACATTTATTTTATTTTTATTATTATATTCTGATGTACAGATCACGATCCTGCTAACCAGTTTCAAAAGTAATCGCTCGGCTAACCGGTTTATTATAATTTAATTAATTAACTTACAAGTCCGTTTTAGCCATCGGTTAAGTCCATTCATTTCGTCTGTCATCTACCATTCAGATTAATGTATACCAACAGAATAAAGTCAATTATACAATGCCGAATTGGATAATTGTTTTAATCGTCAGTTGGATTATTTAATTTAAATCAATTCGATATCGTCAATTAATGTTTGATTAGACAAGCCACTTGACCCGTCTTGCATTTTAAGTCTTTTGAATCCTGAAACTGCGGGAATTGAACCTGCGTTCTAATGCTTCGAAACATATACGCTTACCCTTCGGCTGACGGGAAGACTGTATTTATTGATTGATCGGAGCTTAGAGTTATTTGCCCTCATGAATTTCAATAAAAACGTGTTTCGTAAAATAAAAATAAAAATGATAACTAATGATTACGTATAATATTGAAATATACTTCGACAGATCAATTATTTTTGTCGATAGCTATTTCTGTTGTAACATTATCATCACGTCATGAGTTAAAAACTTTTCAAATCGTCGTATATTATTATACGTAAATAGCTATGTAGGATATCATTTAAATGTGATATCAACTTTAATATCATACACATATATATGTATGCCCTAGCTTAAAAATTTAATTGATAAGAAGTTGATTAGAACTATATATAAGATTGATTAGAACTAAATATATATAATATAAAATTAGCAATAGGATGTTTTTATCAATATTTTTAAATTTATCTGTGGCTTTGAAGACAGATTGGTACACGCGTGTGCTTCGGCACCAAAAGTTACAAGATCAAATTTCATGGTCGCGTATAGATTTTATAGAGCGCGGGTTTTCCAGTGATAAAGCTACATATTTTATCATTGTAGGACGAATTACAAATATCTAATTTTTAAAAACTCATCTAAAAAATGGTTGCTTTATTATCTCAATATAAATTACGAATGATTTATTATGATAGCTCCTTAGTCTATTTTGTAAATAAAGTATTATGATTGCGTTTTAGCCTGGTTTCATTGTTACAAGGCATAACAGTTAAATACAAAATGAAGTTATTGCTACAATAGTAATTGCTTTATTCTTTATTTACAAGCTGAGTGCGGTAATATCGTTGTTATTATTGCACGAAAGGTCGCCGATTCGAGCCCGGGTCAGTCCCGGTCGTGACCGGTGATCTCAGGGCGACGAGAGATGTCATTCGGCGATGCCATTCGGATACGGAAACGCCCATTCGTAGGCCACGGGATAAGTCGGCACTACTCGGTTTTAAACAGCGCCACTGCGGCTGTCATGGAAAACACAACAATATCCCACTAAAAATATCGAGAGCAAAAACCTTTTATTCTATTGTAGATGTTTTCATATTTCTTTTAACAACTCTTATGAATTTCTTCTATATTGTTTTAATTGTCTGACGTTGGTAGATTGCAACAATTTTTGCCTTATTGGTCATCCCGAAATTACAAACGAATGTTGAAAGTTTAAATCCTATCATGCCTTCAAAACCGGTACTATTTTCATTAGTTAACAACTTTAATCTAATGTTTATGTAGAAGTCGTGGAAAAAATTGATTTACTTTTAAAAGTATTAATTATCAGTCTCATGTCGGTCAGCGTAGTTGGTAGCGTGTGCGCCTAGCCATCCGGGGGATGCGATTTCAATTCCCCAACTGTCGTATTTTAAAAGTCTGAAAATTCTGGACCCAGCTCATTGGGTTGAGTGATTGTCTGACAATCAATTCTTGTGAAAAATAATCTCTCAAGACGTCCTCAGATTGCGAAACTCTTTCGGAGTGGATATCTTCTCATTGTGTAAGTCCATATGCTCCACTTTGGGAGGGAACATGGTATAAAAAAAGAATTTATAAATGCGATTCATATATGTGATAATTTATTTTTTAATGGGGAGAGAAATAGATTTACATACTACCCTTTTTATCACAAATGTATAAACAAATCTCTATTTTGGTACGATACATCGTTATTTGCAATAGCAACGAGAAATAACTGTTTCAGCGTCATTGATATATTTTTTTTTTATATAAATCATAATCAACATAAAAGGCAATATGTATAATTAAAAATAATACAATATGTTATATTATTGAAACTAATTAGAATTTCTTTAGAATCTAGAATTTGTGAAGATTTACAGCAGTCAAATCATATATTTTTTTGGATAATTCTTTATATTTATAAATATATTATGTATAAACAACTTGGTTTATATTATAAATATTAGTTCTTTAATTAAATGTAGTTCTTTGAAATGTCGATCCATGTTATGTTTTTTACACGCATAACTGTAATAAAATCATCAGACAGACTAATTTCAAGCAATTTTATTTAATGAATTAAATGTATGCGTCGTGATTCACAAAATACTTATTTTATTATCAATAAAACAATACAGAAGACAAGGCATTTCATATTTTATTACTACAAATTGAATAGCGCATCAGTGCTCTTAATCATTCCTAGAAACATTTTTATAGTATTGTAATAAAATTCTGTTTCTACAAAGAAAATTTGTGTTTATATTTCAATTTAGCTCAGCGCTGAGCATTAAAAAATAAAGACAACTATCGCAATATTCATAATTCCAAATCGTTAACCTTTTTAATGCTTTTGAATATACGCCATCGAAAAAATGCATATTTTATTATTTGCTCCACTCAGTAAATAAACCTTATATTAATTTTACTGCCCGAGAAAGTCAATAATTGGTATTTGAATTTCAATGTCTGAAGTATGATTACTTATATTTATATTATCTGCCGTAAAATATTTATTTTAATTATAATAATACATTTGTTTTCTATTTCTTTGAATAATAAATTATACAGTATATTTATACTTCACAATTTAAAATGTTTACCACAAAATTATCTTTAGTATAGTATGCATTTTTAAGTATAATACCTACGTTACA
Source organism: Rhyacophila evoluta (assembly GCA_022683975.1). Taxonomy (NCBI): domain Eukaryota; kingdom Metazoa; phylum Arthropoda; class Insecta; order Trichoptera; family Rhyacophilidae; genus Rhyacophila; species Rhyacophila evoluta. The sequence goes on along the minus strand of JAGVSQ010002895.1, from coordinate 10,078 downwards.
TGTTATAGGAACTTTTCTGGAGTTTATGTTATCGTGTTAGAGCGATACCGTGATATAAGAGGGCTAGGTGAATTTAATTTATAAGCTTGAGAGACATCGTTTCTTATTGTAACTAAGTAGATATGCGTGCGCGAATATAAAACGTTCTTAACTGAATGTCGCGTGTTCGAGTTACATAAATTTTTATATATTCTTAGTTTAATCCTGTTATGTGTCGTGTAAACTATAACGCTACGGTGGCCAATTGGTAAACGCCCACGCTATGGCGTCAGATAATACGGGTTCAAATTCCATTACTTTACAAGTTTTTTTTTAAATATTACGTTGCAGGACTTGATCGATGCCTATCAAATTAATCGATTGCCTGCTAGCTTATCCTTGTGAGAAACACGATATTTTCTCGCATATTATCATTGAGGAATCAGCTGACAATTAATGCGTATAGGCATAATTAATTCAAATAATTAAATATTCTTATACTCCACTTAATATATATATTCAAATAATTAGTTGATATTTTATGTCACTGATACGCCTACATTTAATTTACGGAATTTTAAGTTCATATTGGCTTAAAGATTTTATAGTAATTCCTACCTTCCTCGTTTATTAAATACAAATTTTCATTCATTGTCATTCAATAAAAGCAATTTTACAATATCATTTAACTATCATAATAAAATGTTGTATCATGTCTTGTTTAATGAATGACACATGATAAAATGAGGTTTACTTATTTTAATGCTAAATTTTGCTAGTAAATAGGTTCGATGATTTGTCTGTTCTTGCAATAATAATAAATGTAAGCAATGTTATTATAAACATTTGTTTATTATCCTCGTAATACATTTCTATCAATGGTTATTTATATTGTTGACAGTCTCTATTTATAATAGTTTTATATTGTATTTCTTAATACCGTACCCATGTTAGTTAGTTTCCGACAACCTGTATGCAAAATGTGAGAATTATTTCACCTCGCGCTGTGAATTTCTATTGTAATATTTACACTTTATGATGTTTCGCTTTTAATATTTATACACCCAGCTGTTACACTGTTTGAATAGTGTTGGACACACCAAGAAAGCTGAGGTATAAATTCGCTTCTATTAAGTTATAAACATTATGTTTATTTTAAAATAAAATATGTCTCAATTCACAATTCATTGCTTCTTAGACTAACTCATACATATATTTTTACAATGCAGCTGAATAAATAATTGTAAAAAAAACTAGTGAAATTTAAGCAGTCATTATATATTCGAACAATTAATCACAATTGAGAAAAATTCTCAGTTGTACTTGGTAACCCATTCTTAAAAGATGAATGTATTTATTTTATTATGCGCATACATTTAACCCTTTCATTAGTGAGTTAATTTTTTATTCATACACGTCTTAAAAACTAAAATATTTCACTGTTATCCATTCAAGTAATATCGTAAAATCAATCAAATCGGATATATCTAATTGTAAACAATGCTCTTATTTGCAAACAATGAACAAAATTAACTACAGTTATTAAAGATTGGTGATAATACGTATAACATTACCACATGCAGCCGCTCCTATTTCGGAATCAAAGAAGCGCTTGACAGCAAATTTGAACCCATAGGGCTGGGCTGATTTATGTGACGTTTTATGTGTTTTTATAAACAGCTATATAAATAATCATTCGTTTCTTTACAAATCATAATAATTATAGGAAGAAAATAAGAATTTTTTTCTAGCCTACCCATCTATTCGTATACGTACGTATTACTTTAATAAATTCAACTATGCAAGCTTTTAATAAATAAAAATAGCTTTAAATTAAGTTAATGTTTAATATGTACAGTAATTCTTTATTAAACATATAACGCAGTCCTATTATAATATACTGTTAATCCTGATTGATCAGTTTCTTTTTTGTATAATCACGTACGTATTAAAGTATCTAGTATTGTACTAGAAATTAACATGTAAACATTATTATGATACCGTAATGTGATCAAACTAGAACGTAATTGAGTTCAAAACCATGATCTTCACATTCTAAAAACACCATTAATACAGATCCGTTTAATTGGCAGCAAACATTCTAATAATGATTCAACTCTCGTCTCATAGATCAGGTTTAATTTTCTGGTATGAAGATGTATGAAATATATTCCCTGTAGGCTACACGAGATGTTTAATATTTATACAACGATTCCTCGGTTTTGAAATGGGAAATTTAAAATGAAAATAGATTTTATGGGGAAATATTAAAATGAATTTTATGTCATGCCATGGCACGATTTTGAAATGTATACAATGAACAACAGCCTTTGAAGGAAGCGACGACTTTCGATAAATATTTTTAGGGTCTATATTTTCTTCACTGCAAGAATAAATGCGATTTATATATGGCTTCATTTTACATATAAATCGTTTTATTTTATTGAATTTTGTGTAAGAGCATTTATTTTTGTTTTGATTTGTATCTCATTATAAAAAAACAGTAGCTGAGATATTAGCGTGCGACTCACATACAGAAAATACGGGTTCGATTCTTACACATGAACATACACGACTAGATACTTAAGACTAGAACCATTATTTGACATCCAATTTTCGTGAAAACTTCTGTGAAGGCATGTCTTCACATTGCGGAGATATATAATGATCCACTATAGAAGTGAACATGGTAAACCAACAAGAAAGTCGTTCATTAAGATATGTAGTAGAATAGATAGTCTTAGTAATTGTATAATCAAAATAGCGATTGATAACACATTAAAATGTAAATTATTAATTATACTTTTTATCCAATCCGTTCTTAATGTGTAAGATATGATTATCTACAATATGACAACTTATTTCGACAGATAGTTATCATAAAGACTGATCATATATAAATCGCTGAAATCTTTGGGTATTTGGTCTTGAATTATTCAATTATTTGTACATCTACAGCATTTAACTCTGCAATTTCTCGCATCGAAGCACGTGCGCTTACTAACTAACCACGAATTACAATTTAATTTAATTATTTGCTTATCGTAAATCAGAGTGAAATGAAGTAAATGCCACCGCAATTTAATTTAAATTTAATCGGGTTGAGATTAAACGTTTCACAAATTATAAACTAAAGTTGCAAATATTATAATATTGTATGTATTTTATTCGCCTAAGAAGTGAGTAAGGAAGCTATATAAAGCATATTTGTATGTAATTCAAAAACAATGGTGTTGTTATAGCCGGCTTCTATCCGATCGATATTCATTTGCCATTCAAACCGATAGGCGCAGCGTGTAAATAATTTCCTGGTAAACAGATGTCTTGATCATCATCAGAGTCTTTAAGCTGACGTTTCGATGACCAGTGCAGCCTCCATACTCGCGGCACATGCAGATAGATCGTGGGCTTGCGCATGTCCGCTGTTAGTTGACCGCACGTTTTCATGTTGCATTCATGTCAAGATATGTTCCCATGTCGGTGTACCTATTAGTTAGCATTTGATACCGAGAAGTAAACTGCGTGGTCCGACACTTAATTCACAGTTTCCGCTTTAAATGAAACACTAAAGTTTCAGCGAAATGAAAATATCTTAACCAATTCTTTAATATACATATTCTATTACCAGGGACTCATTTAGCGTTCTGAATCTATTTATGTATTGATACATAAAATAGCATGTTAAATTTAATATACTTAATTTTTTGATTTCTCAATTCAGTTCAATGTTCATGATATATCTGATTAAATCCGAGTCACAGGATGAAGTCCGTGGTGTGTGGTTATTAAAAGCAAACGGTTAAATATTAAAACAAACCAGCAAGTTCATAAATTATTTTCAAGTGATGCAATTTTTTTACCGCTAATCATATATATGTTATAATATATTATATTATAAGTTGTAATTTCCGTTACCCTTTATCCGCTCCGAAAGTGGAGCATATGGACCTCAGGAGTATGAAGATGACCACTCCAAAAATAGAGCATATGGACATCCACATTGACAAACCTTATATTGATATATTTGTTCCACGAGAATTGATTGCCACCCAATTACTCAACCCGTTTGGCATCCAGTCCTGCGTCTTACGATTTATTTTAAATTCAATAGCCGTGAGAATCGAATCCGCAATCTTGAGCTCCAAAATGCGGAAGTTTATGTCTCGGCTACCAAAAAGACATCTAGAAGTTTAATCGGTGGTAGATACATATGCCAAAGTGAATGCACGCGTCTAAGTGTACACGTGTCGGAAGTAAAAACGAGCATACGATTAAACGTATTCCGACTTTTATAATTGCTTTAAGTCCGTTGACATTTTCCAATTGAACATGTCACTTAATTTTATTAGCCTATGACTTAATGTCATTGGTAAATAATATAATCAATAATCTTTACTGTCGATAATTTAATCCAATGCAAGAAACTTCACAGTGTCGTCGACGATTAAAGCATATGTGCCGCAAGTAGTTCTGTGTGTTTGCCTGTTTGTAAACGCGCGGAAACACGATATGTTACGGACAGTAGCTTAAAAGCTCTCACTCACATTCGTAAGCAACATTTTTAGGCAACATAAAAAATAATAAACATTGAAGAAATATCTCAGCGTTAACTTCACAATATTCACAATTAAACAAATAAAATATAAAAATCAGTTTACTTCATTGCGGCTAAAATTTAACAAATTATATTTATTCAATGTAATGTATTCAATATATATTTAAAACAACTTGACACTAATACCAGAGAAGCTTAATTAAATACTGCAGTAGTTGTAATTTTAATTTAATACAAGTAAATAGAACAATATTTATAGACACACTTATAGACGGAAGGATAAGGATCCACGTCAAGATAAAAGATAACCTAAATGACTTCGTTCAAGTGTCAGAGCTTCACATTTTTACTAATATTGAGATAAATTATAATAGAATTATTATCAGTATTTGTCATTGGGCATTAACTAATTCTTTGTTTTTCTTGTCTTGATTTGACGTGGTAATTGAACCGGTACGCGAATCGTCGAATTAAAACAAGTTATCCTAGTTTATATATGTACGTCTCATATCTAGTTTTGAAATAGTGTAATTATATGCAGTTGATAAACTGAATAGACTGAAAAATCTACAGTTGTCGATTTCTGGATGTAGTGAAGCTTTCCAATGCACGATAGCGAAACTTCGCCGCCCACCGCAGGCCATGCAATATGCGCCCAACGGACGTGAATGATCATTGATGTTCAATCGCGCGCCGCCGCTGCCTCCCAACTACCTCACGAGTCCTCGAAAGCCTCTCCCAAACGGGCAAAGATGTTTACAATTTTGAGTGCTTGGCAATATTTGGTTTACTAAAATGAATTTTGATTCAATGAAATAGATTTATTTCCACTTCATTTAGATGTTTTCGTAACCAAAAATACTTTATTGAACTAATCGTTCATAAGCCTTGCTAAAACTTAGACAGAATAGATGTATGTATATTTAAAAAAAAACAGATAATAAGTTTCTAATCAGCATGGTAAGCATGCGTGGCTTAGTACTTTGGGTACCCGGAAGGTTTGTCAATCAATTATTCATTCAATAATAGTGATAAACTGAAGTTATCAGTTTATAAGTTTTTATTAGTTATAATTTTTTGCCTTGTATTTATTTGTATGCTCCATGCTCAGAGCGAATGTGGCTAAAAATTCTAAATTTAATACAATACTGTGTATATTCAGAGAATAATGTTTAAAGAGTTACTTTTTAGTGTATTTAAAAGAACTTTAGTATGCACGTCTTCGTACTTGGAATTTAAGTATAGTTGGAGGTGGAGTGTATGGATCTCCGCAATGTAAAGAGGTGTCTTTTGTATCATTCATTTTCACGAGATTTTTTTATTATATAATTCCTCATCCCAATAGGCCTCCAGTTCTGGATTTACGGATTTTTAAAAATCCGACAGCTGTGGGAATCAATCCCGCATTCCCCGGATGCGAAGGGCGTATGCTGACGTCCACGCTATCGGGCTGACAGTTGCTAGCTACTAACAGCTATCAACAAAAAACAGTAGTTCTTATAATTATAATATAACTCTTGTACTATGACAATTTTCACCGTTATAAATATTGATTCATTTAATTAAAAAATGTTACGTATAAGTTCATAAATAATAATATTTAAGTAATGCAATATTGTATCCAATCGGCGTCTTCATATTGTATAAATTAATGGAATATCCCTGAAGCGCGCGTAAATTATATAGAGAAGCAAAGCTCAACATTATTATAAGCTTTCTCGGTGTTTTTATCACATGTATGCGAACTGACAGGTCCTGTGTATGGCGTATTGAATTTATCGGACTAAGGAAATTATTATCCCCTCGATTGTCATAAAATAAATAATTCCAGTACAATTTACTGTCATCGGCCTCACATTGTGTGATGTCTTGTGACATTCAGCGGAAACACAATATGATTTTGACATCTAGAAACCTGTTATAGGTTTACCACATTACAAAATAGTACTGCAAAACGAAGTATATTATAATGTATAATTTGTATTCAGTATCTGTTACTATTTTGTATTAGTAAGCTTTGATGTGCTTTCGATGCTCAAGTTTATAATAAATCATAACGCGTAAGACGTTAAAATTAATCTTATCTACGATACATACAAGCGTTGAAAAGATTTGTTGTATTTAGTGAACTGTGTATTTATTATCTCACTCGCGTTTTAATAAGAGATTGACCTGTTTATCTTGCATCTCGCATGAATTTTAAGACTTACGGAGTTAGTCAATCAGCTACAGATCAACGTTATTATTGCTAAAATTTAGAATATTCCACATTGGATTTGTATTGATATCGATAAGTTATAACTTAGAATTAATAAAAAATACTTTAAAAAATATACTTATAAATATATATTATATTTTGAACCATAGCAATCTATTTTAGTTTTATTGTTTTCTCTTATTTGCTCATTTTTCCACAATTCATAATCACGAATTGAAATAAAATGACCATAAGACGGACGATTGATAATAAAGTTAATAATACGTTTCGGGAAATTTGGTAGAATTTATAAGAGACTTTAATGGTACGTAAATCGAAAAGCTTGGTTGCACAAATAAAAACAAAATTTTTATATTATAATTTACAGTGAAACATAAACAATTGATATATGTATAATTATAAACTCAGTGAACTTAATGTAACAATATATTGAAAATTTACTATCTGAAGTAACTTTTATTACATCCATATTTGTTTCAATTTGCAATAAAATAATCCTAGAGTTTCTTGTATTGTAAGTGCAGATAAATTTTATTTAGTTATCTAATTTATACAAATATTATATAAAACGAGTTATTTTATAGGCGAAACAATCTATGCAGTATGTTGTATAATGCTAAATGCAAACACTAACTGTGGGATTTTATGTTATTAAAAACTTTTCCTGAACTATAGGAAGGCTTTATTTAATATACAGTTTTCTTCGCCTACTAAAACAAAAAACTTCGCAACTGTCGTGTGGTAAAGCTTCAGACGCCACGTGAACGAATTAATAATCGACACAAATTTGCACCACTGCCTTTTAACGAGGCAAAGTTTAGACAACTTTTTATGTGACAGCCTTAAACGGACGAGTCCTCGTGAGAAATCGATGTTTTTCATTCAGTAATTGGACTGGTGGTCAGTAGGTGAAGCTTGACATAAAGAATGAAATGATATCAGTTCGATCGTCGAGATAAACAACTGAGATTTTGTAATGTACGACGGTGAAACGAGCTTTAATAAACTTCATTGATAAATGGTATAAAGCTCTGCAAGGGATATAAAATGACTACAGTATTTATTGTGGCTCCAAATATTTATACTATACTGCATAACCATAGCTCCGTTTATAAAAGTTTAATAAAGTGAAAACGTTTTGTATCAACTTTTTTTTAACTATGTTCCCTTTAAAAGTGGACCATAATGATTTACACAATGTGAAAACGTCAACTCCAAAAGTTAAGTCCATGGATCTTTGTAGTGTGAAAATATGTCCTGTCAGATAATTTTCCACTGTGTGAGACAATAGCTCAACCCAATAGCCATTCAGTCCTACAATTCCGAATTTTTAAAATCCAGCAGATCTGAAAATCAAACCCGTATTGAATTTAATATTAAAAAAATATTTACGCTGCAGAAAAATAAAAATTCGGAAAAAATCACATCTCGGGAGTCTCAAATATAATAATAATATTTGCAATTCAATCATACGTTCTATTAATACATATAATTCAATCCTTAGTTGTTGTTATAGTCCCAAAGTATCCCTAGATAATTGATGTATTTTTGGCACCATGTATCAAAATGAGTAATAAAATTTTTGTCACTGTTTGATGGTATATTATTGGGTTGAGAACTTATTTTCATTTAGTTTATTAAAATATTTTTAATATGGAAACATTAATAATAAAACGATTTTGTTATAATGTCAGGGATTTAAATGTGAATGCTAAATTTTTCGTTGTTTAATTGATGAAATAATGATACTTAGATTAGTTGTAAATATTCATTATAAAAAATGTGGTATTTAAATAAAAACCCATCGTGTCCAATCAAATTGAAATTATTCGCATCGTTGCAAATACTGTGCAGGGGCACAAAGGAATGTTGGACCTTTGGGAGCTCTGCCTATGTACATACTGAGCAGGTGTGTAAGGATATCATGTTTTGCAAACATTTTTAATCCATTTGAAAGACCAGATATGTATTATTTCTACTGTTTTTAACACTTATATCGAATTCTAATACTTTTATTCTAATTTTTTTTACTATCTTTTAAACTCATTGTCAATGTGATTTATATTAACCGCTTAATATATTGTTGTACAGCTTATCACTTTTAGATAGTATAATTATTATTCCTTTAAATTTATATTTCCCAGCATAGCTGATGAAATCTGAGTAAACACACTGACCCAACGACAATACGATGTATTTGGGTGACAACTTAAAAAAGATATTGTATGTGAATTTGGCTTTTGTGTTTTATGTGAAAGTTTCTTAAAATGCTTTAAAAGCTTTATGTCAATATACAATAAACTTTTAGAAGTTATTATGTAATATTTATGTAAAAAGTATTTATGTAATATTTTAAGTGTGGGTGGTACACATATTTATAATTGATCAATAATTAACAACAAGCAGGCGCCAATTCTCATAAAATAATATATTTCCGGTTGTTATATAATACAATAATTGATATCCTTACGACAGTATTAATTGATAGTTTTCCAATATTATTTTTTTATTACTATTATATTTTATAGCTTTTATGATCGTATATGGTGTCTTTTAAATTCTAAAAGCTCCCGGAATCGCAGGTTAACGATTACTTATAGGCCGTGCGACCGGACGTGGAAATTGAGCAGGGAAGCCGTGTATGATACGGATCAACAGCAAGAACAGGCAGTTATTGATACAGCCTGCAGCTTCTAGCGAAAGCTTTTTTCAAAAGTCGCCCTATTATCAAAAGTCTTTAGTAACAAACATAGTTATTTCGTCGACAGTTTGTAGAGATTCCAGCTTTTGGGTCAGTATAAATCATAAATTATTACTTGACTTGAAAGAATCGTATATTTTAAAATCCCTACTATACAAACATAATTATAGCTTTTTTACCGAAATTTATAGTAAATTGTGAATTTAAAAAATAGTTCAACTAACTTTATTTGCTATTGATTGCTAGCGAAAAAATACGATGATGCATATAAATGTATTATGTCAATATTAAAAAGTGTCTCCAACGATAAAGTGGCTGAGAGGTTAGTGTACTCGCTTTAGAGCTGGGGGTTGTATGTTAAATCCCCACGGTTGCTGGATTAAATAAAATCTTAACATGCGTAGTTATATTTCCAATAGTTTAAGCAATTGGCAAAAGACACGGCTGTACATTTGAATGGTGGACTATAGTTACAGGGTGATTTGTTGACATACTGGTATAATATATATAAATGTATAAATATAATATAATATATAAAATTTTCTCATGCTAATTTGAAAAATAGCTGACTAATACATTCGATTGAATTCGTTTTAAATATGAATGATAATAATTCAGCCGCACC